>CM035359.1:1832344-1977344 GCA_020137815.1 Hormiphora californensis
CCAAGGGGGAAATTAAAGGGGTTGGGTTTTTTTTGGGGAAAACCCCTTTGTTTGTTTTGGGGGGGTCTTTGTTTGTTTGTTTAAAAGGGGGACTCTTAAAGGAACCTTTTTGGGCCCAAGGGGTTTTTAAATGAAAAAGGGGCCCCCTCGGGGGGGCTCCCAAAATTTGGGGGGGTTTCTTTTTTTGGGAAAAGGGAAAAAATTTTTCTTTTGGCCCAAGACTGAATTGGAAAAATTTTGGGGAACCCGTAATCAGTCAGGGAATGCAGTCCTTTAATTACCGGCCAAACAGGAACGAGAGCGGTGGGTCCCTCCGGATGTTTTTAAAACCGTTGCCAATTGGAAGGGGGGATATAATAGCTCCGTGATCTCGTCTGCCAAAATGTGTTAAGGACCCTCTGTCTATACGTCCCTTTTTCCCCGGGACATAGAGTGTTTAGGGTTCGTGATTTTGTAACACTATTAGTTGGTAGAGACGTGATGCAGCGGCTATTATATATATTATTGTATATATACAACCACCGGGTTGGTGCAACCTAGAAAGGCCTAAACTTTCTGGGGTCAAACAATATAAACAAACAGAGTGGGGAGTCGTTATTGGAAATTCTCTCGTTTGACGTAATCTCTGTCAGTCTAAGTATAATATCATAATGATGCAGCCCTTTAATTATATATTCAAATGAGACATGTTTTTTTCGTCAGAAAAACTCAGAAAACATCAAAAAAAAAAACGAAAAAATTGGCTCTATCTCAAAGGGAGAAAGTGAGTCAACAAAGTGAGTCAAAGGTTTTTTAAATTGAAAAATTTTTAAATGGATCAAGGATGCCGGGGGGGAGAGAAAGGAGCAGAGGAGAGAGAGGAAAAAAGAGGAAAGAGGGGGGAGGGGAAAAGAGGAGGGAGGAGAGAGAGGAAACAGGAGGGGTGAAGGGGAGCGCGGAGGGGAGAAGGGGGAAAGGGGAAAAAGGGGGATTTAAAAGAAAAAAAAAAAGGGGGAATCCCCAAGAAGAAAAAGCCGGGAAGGGAAAAAGGCCTTGAGAACGACCCGAAATGAGGCCCCCCCCCCGGGGAATCCCCAAGCGGATGGTTTTAAAAAGGGGAACCCACAGGGCCCTCGATGGGGGAAGGAAAAGGGAAAAGAAGAAGGAAAAGGAAGGGAAAAGACCAGGGAGGGGCCAGGGGAGGGGAGAAAAAGAAAAGGGGAAAAGGGGGGGAAAAAAAAAAAAAAAAAAAAAAAAAAAAAAAAAAAAAAAGGGGTTGAACGGCAAAAAAGGCCCCAATTTTTTTTTTTTTGGAACAAATTTCGGATTTTAATTTTTCCCACAAACAAGGGAAAAAAAAAAGGAAGCAAAGGAAAATTTCCCCCCCTGGGCTTGGAAAAAAAAGGGGGGAAAAAATTTTTGGGAAAAAGGGAAAAATTTATATCCCCCAAGGGGGGGGCTTACTAGAGAGATGATAGATAAAATCTCGCGGGGGGCTTTGAAAGGGTGTTGACGTCATAAAATCAAGCCTTGTATATTTCGGTTGCCGGGAGATGATATCAATCATATTTATTGAATTTTTAAAATAAAGCTTTCTTGATTTTAATCCATATTTTCAAGTCCTTTTCCCCTCGAATCTTAAAAGTT
Source organism: Hormiphora californensis (assembly GCA_020137815.1). Lineage (NCBI taxonomy): Eukaryota > Metazoa > Ctenophora > Tentaculata > Cydippida > Pleurobrachiidae > Hormiphora > Hormiphora californensis. The sequence continues at coordinate 1,833,971 of CM035359.1, forward strand.
TAAAAAACCCCAAAGAGTTTTGCGAGTGTGCCGTGTGGGGAAGACTCCCTGATGCCCCATTACCCCCCAACTCCCCTTTTCTTTCCTCCTTTTCCTTCTATCCCCTTCTTTCTCTCACCCTCTCCCTCTCTTTCTCTCTCACACTTTAAACAAGCAAGCAAGCGAGAAAATTATATGACTTATCGAAAGATACTCTCTTTTTTAATGTTTGATTGATAGTGACTTGTACTGTTTTACTGAACTCGCGGTGAGGTGATCTGATCGAGAAAAATCAACATCGATATATCCTTCTAATCTAATTGGCTGTCAATACTCTGCGGGAGGTGCAGGGAATCATTATATAATATAGGATATAATTGGAGGAGCGAGGAGCCGATCTATATAACCCAAATAATTCCGCGGATCTCAGTAGCTGCAGATTAGGACAATTGACAAGGCTTGTTAGGCGCAATAACGGTGATAGAAAACTACGGCTGAAACTATATAGCTCAATAGGAAGATTATACAAGCCACAGCTAGTGCTAGGAAACTAAATCAGTTTTAAAGATGCCGGAGCACGCGCAGCATCTCAACATGCTGGATCAGTTCATCGATGAACTAAACGATGAGTAGGTGGAATAAATAATAATATGTCAACATGATACATGTGAAGCTGTGATGAGTAGGTGGAATAATGTCAACATGATGTGTGAAGCTGTGATGTGTGTTGTTCAAAAAAGGGCTGGGCTGTGACGATTGAATCATGACCGTAAAAGTAAATATCACATCTGTGTTGTGTAACGTGTGAAGCAATATTACAATACAGTTACTATGTACATTTTAAGAGTCTACATATATTATACATATATTATATATATATATATATAAGATCGTTGCCTTGACCCTGTTTCACCATGCTTCGTACGGGAAACAAAATGTAAAGGACGGTTAACAAATCGTCAATCAGAACCGAGGAAAGGGAATTTAGTTGATAAGGGCTGTCAGGTGCGATGAATTTGAATCCTTTAGAGATAATAGTTTTTACTGAGATCTGAATTAGGGATCAGTAACAGGTAGCAATCGAGGAAGCATTTTGAAATTCGGCCGGGGGGACGTCAAGTGATAACCCGAAAATGGTGGTATAAACGATTGTGATACAACTCAGACTTGTAAACGATCACGATATAGGAAGACAGCTGGCAGGTCATACATGTGACGTCATAAATGTTAAACTTGTTACCAGGGTGATTTAAATTGCCTTATAAGGTCACAAAAGGTGCAGTTTTAAGTGATATAATGACGCGGTAAAGGGATGAGGCTCCCAGCAGCATGAGAGTTGCATGATAAAGATTTGTCAGATGGAGTGCTGCATACTTTCCTGACAAGCGAGGAATTTTCGATTGAAATATAATTTACTGACGTCCCAAGAATTCAACTTGAATTATGGTTTCAAATGAAACGGCATACTCAATTCAAAATGCCGCTTGATTCCAAATGGCAATTAGGACATGGGTTTAGTATTCTATTAGAATACTATTCTAAAACCATATCTCGAAGCAAGCTGGTATAGGGAGAGACGAGAGTTCTGAATTTATGCTTTAGAAATCTGAAACTATTCTCTAGAAATCTGAATTTATTCTCTAGAAATCTGAATTTATGCTTTAGCATGTTTAGAATCAAAGGGTGCCGTGACGTTATTATGTTCTAACCCGGTGCTCGCGAGAAGAGGGTCGAGCTAGGTAGCGGTGACGATAGAGTCTGAACACAATTGCACAGTGGACAGCTTCAATAATCTATACTTTAAAGCTGTCTTGATGGGTGGTCGGTAATGGATCAGAGGGTTCTAGAAACCTATAAATAGTGGGGGCTACCCATGGAGAATATGATAGAGATGTAGGGGGAGAAGGGAGAGGGCCAGAGAGAGGGACTGAGAGAGGGAATGAGAGAGGGAGAAGGGAGAGAGGGCCAGGGAGAGGGCCAGGGAGAGAGGGACTGAGCGAGGGAGAAGGGAGAGGGACTGAGAGAGGGACTGAGAGAGGGCCAGGGAGAGGGGGACTGAGAGAGGGCCAGGGAGAGAGGGACTGAGAGAGGGCCAGGGAGAGAGGGACTGAGAGATGGATTGAGAGAGGGCCAGGGAGAGGGCCAGAGCCCGCAGGGAGAGAGAGGAGACAGCTGGAGAAAGAGGGAGAGGAGAGAAAGAGAGTGTGTGTGAGCTTTTTCGCAAATACTTTGCTCCATGGGTGGTCGATGATGTTCATGCACAATCGAAGCTTCTCGTCGAAAAAATGCACTCGGGCAGGTAAGAAATGCTGTGATGTGATCGGATAGCGAAAGATTATAATCTGGGTGATCCGTGATATTCAATCTTGCACTTGTTAATTCATCTTTGACTACAACAGTGGTTTTAATTATTTAGATTTTAGGTTTATTAAGACAAGCTGCACTGCAGTAAATTAGGCTGTGGAATAAATAAATAGGTACCCTATATAATAACAGGTAACAGCAAATAATAAAGGATAAAATAACAATGAACAATTAAAATAAGAAACAGAGAAAAAAGGGGCGACATCTGCAACAACAACTGCAACATCAGTGCGTGTAAGAAATGGAAAGATCTGGAAAGATGGAGTGTTGTACTCGAGCGAGTGCGCGCGGCGTAAACCGCACGTGCAGATAACGCGGGGTAAGGGAGACAGGTGAGTTGGTTGTGTACACTCGATTTCATTTCTTTGTTTGTGGCAGACTCGCACGTCACGTTTTGGTGCTTGTGATTTATTTTAGTTCGTAATTTAGAAACCCTACAATTTGATCACTTTAATCCAAGCCTCGTTATTAACCAATTCCTAGATTTCGACAAAAGTCATCAGAACTATCACCTTTTTCTGCGGCATTTCTGTAGCCATATAATCTATCTCTTCCCAACATGTCTCTCTCTCATTGCCTCTTCTTGTTGTGTAACCCCTTCTCCTCCTCTAAGTGTTAATGAATGAAGGACGCCTTCCTGTGAACCATTCCAGATTTCTTTGTGGTCTAGCCTGTTAAAATGTGCCAACTGCTACTGCTGCTTCTGTAGTTGTTGTTCTTGTCGGTAGATTGTCCTTTTATTTATTATCGGCCCTTTTCATGTTAGAATATATAACGTGAGAATATACTGCTTTTTTGTTATGATCTAACCCTCCTTTAGGACAGCTAGGCAACTGCTTCTATGGTTGCTATAGCTTGTTAGGCAGATTGTAACTTGAAACTTGAAGTTTCAAGTTGTATTCGGTCATGTCAAGCAGACACTGCATAGATCAGAGAGAGAGGGAGAGAAAGAGGGAAATACTAGCTTCGACTCGGTTGCAGAAAGAATATATATCGAATATATGGATGAGAGAGACGTTAAACATCAGTGTAACACAGCTGTCTGCATCTTCCCATCCTCTTCCTTTCTACCAGTTTTTAACGTGATTCTACTTCTGTGACGTGTTATAGCCGCAGGTATCTGGACGAGAAAGGGCTAGGTTTCTGTTGATTCTCTTATTCTAAGTTGTCTGGCTATGTAGGTACTCGGGAGCTTTTGGAATTGAGAACACTACTAGCATGCCCCGACCTAGTTTCAATGACAACTTGTCTGGCTATGTATACCCGGGCATTGGAATTGAGAGCACTAGCATGCTCAAACCTAGTTTCAATGACAACTTGTCTGGCTATGCACACGGGCATTGGAATTGAGAATTCTACTCAGACCTAGTTTCAATGACCTAAGCATTTTACGCCCCGGTTAGCTTGCCAATTCCTCCTGTCCTCACTCACTTATATTCCCTCATATTCTATCCCTCTTTATCATTCTACCCTCTCTCCTCATATTCCCTCTTTATCTCCCACCTCGGATGCGATATATATTAGACCTAGGCTTGTAGCCGCGATTTTCTTGTAGTTAGACCTTTACTTTGTAGCTCTTTTTTAAGCTACGTACGGTGTCAAAAACACTCAATTAAACCAGACTTCATCTCCACTAGTTCTGTATCTCACGTCACCTAGAGAATCTACTCGTCACTACTCTTTTACAACCCCACTTTGCAATGCTTGACTGATCTTCATATCCTCTTTGTTGGGTAATAGAGGTGCAGCTAATCGACAAGTCCTATCTTGTTGGTCGACAAAAACGGGCTAGTTCTAAGATTCTATCTAACCACTTACAAGAACGCCGCAGTTGGTTGTGTCAAAGACTTGACACATCTCTTTTCTAAAGTAAGCAGGGTCTCTCTACCTAGGAAATGAACCTGTAACAGTGTAACCGTGTGATCACGTGGCAGCAGAATATATATCTCCTGATACGATCATCATTATATCTTGTAGTAGTCCACCGAATATCCAGTGCTGCAGATGCTACTTTAATCTGGATGTCCAGAAGAGAGGCTAAAATCAGAGTCGGAGAGAGAGAGAGAGGGGAAGAGAGTGAGGGAGCTTGTTGTCGGACTGACCTCTCCACGGAGCTTGCTGATCAACTGATCCCTGTCATCAGATCAATTTGAATCCATACCAGTTAGAAGATAGAGAGATGGGAGAGAGATATAGAGATGGGGGGAGAGAGAGAGAGAGAGAGTTAGATAGATAGAGATAAAAGATAGAGATATATATAGAGAGAGAGAGAGAGATAGAGAGAGAGAGAGGGGGAAGATAGAGATTCTGCATACTGCTCCTTCCAAGATTGTTCCAAGATGATTTTTGCTATCATTTTTGCCGCCGTATGCCTATTGCATGATCTGGAAAACAAAAAAGTCGAGAATATCCCGCTAATATTAAAATTTTGGCACACACTTATTTACTTGAGAACAGTTAGATAACATCACCATATATTCGAAACAACGCCGTCTACATTCGGAATTTGTACAGTTTGGCGAACATCAGTAACAGCTATACCTATAATAGGACTGCCATGGCTCACATCGTTGTTTTATTTCATAGAGCGAACGTGTTCTGTGAGGGTTTGGTAGATCAACCTGGGATAGCCTTCTTCATTTTTTGGTTCAAATAATAATTAAGTAGATCTGACCATTACGTTATGGTTGTCTGGGCGTGTCCTAGTGAGCTGCATAACCAACCATATATCCATTAACAGCACTTTCCAACCTGTCTCTATAGTTTACTAGGCGTGTTGCTTGTTCACAATGCTTATACCGGATCTACTCGACTAGTTCGTCGACAACTCATTCTATGATCCCTAATTTTGTGTGATTAAAATGTTGTTGATTTACCGAAGTTTGTTTCCCATGACCGACAATTTGGTTTGCCAGATCTATAAAAGCTTGAACAATATAATCTTCCCAATTATCAGTAATCAGATGTTAATCATTAATCAGCTATTTCCGCAATAGTGCGACATTCTCCCTCTAACTCGGCAATTAGTAGATATCCCTCGTGAACTAGAACTAATATCCTCTCTACAACTTTGTTGCTACAAGCATCTGCCCAAACCTCTCTTCTAATCTCCAAATAGTCAATCCCTCAGTTTCCCATTCACGCCCTTCAAACTGGAGGTGTTTTTATTTTCTGTGAATTTAATTCGGATGCGGGCTTCATCCCCGTGCATTCTTCCATTAAACCCCCAAAGAGAAAAGTAGAGATGAGAGAGAGAGAGAGAGAGAGAGAGAGAGGAGGAGGGCCCGCGGGAAAACTCGTCGCCTCTCCTCCTCTCTTCTTGGCCTGCCATTTCCTGTCTCCTTCTCTCCCTTTTCCTATCCCTCCCCGATACCCTTATTACCTTTGCATCGATTCCCTTTGCGTTCTCTTATTCATCACACTTCTCCTAACGGGCCATCTATTCCCTCTCCCTTCCTCTGCCCTATCTCCTCTCTTTTATCGTATAATATATTTTATCTTTATTTGTAATTTTCGATCCTGGGTAAACATGGCAGACATACACACAATCATCCCTGATCTGATGATGGCACTACTTGTACAGTAATATCTCTGTATATCAAATGACCATCATGACCATCTCTCCCCCCATTTGACATGATTGTGTACAGATTTGAAAATGTTCTGTTGTTAGTGTGAAAAAGAAGCGATAGATTTTCATAGTATAGATCAATTTTGGGTGCAGTAAAATCATAACTCGAGTTTGTCAGTTCGGTGTTCAGAATCTAATTATTTGTTGATCCCTCTATTAATTTCTGTGACATAAAACCGAACTGACACCACTATTATCTGATCCCCATAATAATGATTGACATGACCAAATCGGAAGATCGCGTGGCTAGACTTAACAAACCCTTCCCTCATTCTCACTGAATCGAGCTTCTCTTAAAAGTTAGGAATAGATCCTAAAAACAAAACTATAGAAATTAGAACCAGCTTTTACTAAAATAACATGACAAGCATAGATAATAGATATCAGCTGATAAGATCATTATTCATCCCCTGGATCTGCAGAATGGAAGTTTATCTCTCCTTTCCTCCAGTCCAGCTTGGGCAACAACATTGCATTGTTCCGTATTGTGCTTTATTTCCATCTCTTGCACCTCTAAAATAGAACAGTAGCTGTTATTATACTAGGTGAGAGACACAAAAAATCTATCGTTTCTCTCTTTCTCAGACTCCTTCCAGTCTCTATCTTTCTATCTCTATCCATCTATCTCTATCCATCATCTTGTTTTGTTTTATTTTGGGGGCCCCCATACTCTAAAAAATTTTAAAATTTCCCCCAATTCCCCTCTTGGCTTAATTACGCTCCTAACACCTTCCCAATTCCCCCTTTAAATTATGCCCCCTGGCGGAAGGGGGGGAAGATTAAGGTGATCGGGTGTAAGTGGAGAGGGGGGAATTTTAGGTTTAAAAGGGGGAAAAAAGGGAAGAAGAAGGGGGGAAAAAAGGGGAAAAGGAGAGGAAGAGAGAAGAGGGGAAAAGAGAGGGGAAAAAAGAAAGATAGAGTTGGGGGGAAGGGGAGAGAGGGGGGAACCGTGTTGCCTTTTGCGCCCTTTTGGTCCCCCAAAAGAAAAAAGGTTTTTTGGTCCGCCACAAAAATTTTCCTGTTCTCCCCTGTCTGTCTCCCCTTTTCCTCTCTTTATTCTCTTTTGGGGTTTCTCTCTTTTAAATCTCCATTTCCTTTCTTGGGGACAGTGCGGATTTTTCCGGGAAAATTTGGTTTTTTGCCCCAATTTCACCATTGGGTCCAAACTTCTCTTTTCCCCTCCACCCCTTCCCCTTTTCCCCCTTCCCCTCCCCCCTCTTCTTTCTCTCCCTTACTTTCTCTTTTAAAAAGGGGGTGATCTTTAACTCTTTCTTTCTTTTCTTTTCGCCCTGGGCTTTCTGCCCCCCCAAAAAACCCTATGGGTCTCTTTTCTATTCCGTTTCTCTCTCACTCTCTTCCTCCACTCCCCCTATCTTTTCCTCTCCCATTTCTTCAAATTCGGGAAGAGAGAAGGGTTGGGGCATTTTTGTGAGAAAGCTGCATAAAATTGAGAAACCGGTTTTGGGTGTTTTCTCCCTTTGGGGGGAAAAAAGGGTACCCCACAAAAAAACATATTAGCAGGGTAAAGAAATTTTTCCTTCCCCCCTTTTCCAACCCCCCCTTCACTCCCCTCTCTCTTCCTTTCTTTTCTATTTTCTCATTTTTCTAAATTTGGCCCCTCTCTTTTTTTTCTTTTTTTCCCTTTGTAAATTGGGGTCCAGTTATCGTGTGTTTTAGGGAAAAAAAAAACAAAAAACCTAAACCCAAAAGGGGGGTTCCCTTTTTTGGGCCCAAAAATTCCGGGAACCTTCCGGGTGGGGGACCCCCCCCCCATCCTCTTTGGGAAAAAAGGGAATGCCACAATTTCCTTTCTTTTTCTCTCCTTTTTTCCAGGGGTGGTTTAAAAACTGGGAAATTTTTTTTTTTAAGTTCCCTGTTTTTTTAAGGAAAAAGGAAATAAAGAAGAAGGGAAACCCCCGAGGAAAGAGAAAAAACCAAAAACCCCGCCGAGGGGAAAAGAGGAGGAGAGGAGGGCCAATTTTTTAAAGGGGGGAAGAAGAGAAGACCCGGAAAGAAGGGATCTCTTTTTTCCTCTCCCCCTCTCCCCTTTTTTTTGTTGTCTTCTCTCTCTCTTTTCTCTCTCTCTCTTTTCTCTCTTTCCACTTCTCTCCTTTTTTCCCCTCTCTCTCTCTCTTTTTCTCTCTCCCCCTTCTCTCTTTTCCTTTTTTGTTTGCAACCCCCCCCAAAGAAACCCTTTAAACCCGGGTTAAGGCTTTGAACAGAAAAACCGTATGGCATTTTTTTGTTTAATTTTGTGGGTTTTGAAAACCCGTACCGGGGTTTTAAATACACGGGAAAAAGGAAAAGCGCCCAAGATAAGCGGAAATTTCTGAAAAGGGTAAGAAAAAAGTTCGATTATAAGTGGGAATTTTTTTTTAAAGCGACGGGCCCCGCCCCCGCACTATTAGTTAAGGGGGAATTCTCCGGCCCTGAGGAGAAAAAGGATTGACCTGGTTCCCTTGGAAAGAAAAAAAAATTTATTTTTCCCAAATGGCCCCCCCGGGAAAAAAGGCGCTAGCTTTATCAGGAACCGGAAACGGTTTCAACCCGCTGCTTTTTTAATTTGGGGCCGGGCCCGGGGAAATTTTCCACGCTTGACGTGTGTAAGGGGGGGCTGGAGAGGAATAGCCTTTTTGTTTTAGACGTTCTGTTTGGGGCCCGTTCTAGATTTCAAATTTGGGGACCTGGGGTGCTTTTTAAAAAATTTTGGGGTTTAGTAGAAGATGTGAACCTAGGGCTGTATTTATGTGCGAGAGAGAGAGAGAGAGAGAGTGCTGCTCCATATAATTTGTTAACGAATTTGAATTATGTCCTATATATTTGCAATTTGATTGGCTTGTAATCAGCGGAAAGGGGGGTAGGGGCTGTTTAAAAGGTGGTTAAATTGAGCGCTATGTGCGGTGGGGTTAGTGGTTTATATGTTTCACAGAAGACTGTGACATGTCCTTGTTAAACATGTGCTGTGGGTGTGAGGTGGTGTGAGGTGGTGTGAGGTGACGCTCCCTACCGCTTCGGAGTCATCGATTAAATTTTAATGGATGATTTTGTTTCCAATCCCAATATGATTCATAGTCCTTCCTTGCACTTCCTACTTTCCTTGCCAGCGTGAATTAAAAACTAAGCTTGATTTGTAATTTGTCATCAGATTCAGAAAAGTGAAAAAGGTTATAAAAGTGCTATCTTTATCTGTCATGTCGATGATTGATAATAACGCTGACAAATCATGCTCATGATCACTATATTAAAAGTTCTAAAAGGGATCCCTCTAAAAGAACTGTCAGACCTGTAGAGCCTATATTTTTTAGCTCTATCTTCCACGATATATTTATATATATCATCTCGCCATGACGCTGTCTCCTCGGAGGAGACTCCTCCCCTAGAGCCTCCAATCTCCATTAAAACCCATGGAGTGTCCTCCAATATGTTATCTCTCCCCGCATTATATGCGCTTGTCACGTGATGCTAAATCCCACGTGTAGTGCACTATACAACCAATAAGCGAACGAGGCTTCTCGATCCAAGGCTGTCAAATGACTGTTTATTAGCCACTGGAGCTTCCTCCCGCTGGAGCTCGATATTGCCCTTTTTGTGCCTTTGCATATATTATTGTCATAAAGTGATTTGATATATAGTCACTGGTTGTGTCTTCCTGGTATAGTTTGTTGAGAAGAGACTCTTTGAGGAGAACCAGATCGGATCACATCACCAGTTATACGATATCATTCTTGGAATCATCTTCATCAGAAGATTCGCCTGAAACAGGTAAGTCGTGTCACAAGGCTCTGTGTTATAATGAGAGTTTCTTCAATGCTCAGCTGCCTGGAACTCGAACCCACAAATCAGATCGCCTAACAAAACGCACTTCATCCATCTATCAAGCATTATGTTCATTCTTTAGAACATGATTCACATGCAGCTGATAGAGGGTGGGTTAGCTTCTGCGGTTTATACTTAGTCGAAAGACGAAAAGGAGGGACCAATTGGCTTTCATTTTAATATTTCTCCTGATATATATCCTCATTCCTCTGCAATTGATCAACGGCCCACTTGTTACTCCTGCATAAAATACATCAATCATGCTACATAACGATGATCGGATACAGACAAAAGAAAGTCTTAGCAAGCAACATCAATCATCGTATGATAGGTCAAGGTCTACATGCACGTAGGACGGAAAAAAGATAGAAAGATAGAAAGATAAGATCTGGTTTTTCGGTTAACAAGTACACAACTACGCAAGTGGTTCACCCAGGTTACTATATTTGTGGTTGTGAAACAAGCGATAACAAGCAAACAAGTTGTCAATAGAGACTCTCTGATCTCTCTCTCTCTCTCTCTCTCTCTCTCTCTCTCTCCCTCTCTCTCTCTCCCTCTCGCACACACATAATACAGGTTTTTAAACCACAGATCCATCTAGTCGATGGAGTGGTGAGATCTATCACTTGATAATAGTTCTTTATCGGCAATATTGATCTTGTCCAATTGTTTGCTGTTTTAGATTGACCAAACATCATTGGAATCATCGGAATTTTTGAACTCAAGTTACTCTAAAACCAGCGTACTTCTTATTCCCATTGGTAAGTTCCCAAGCGCTACCGACTGAAAAGGGATTGTATCCTAAAGTTTCCATTTCCCAAGTGTCCAGTTTAAATGTGCTCCCTCCCTGTGTGTGCCTAGGCAAGGTGCCCCTCCCCCTCTATTCTGGTTCTCTCGCACTTTCCAGCACACTTCCAATCTCGTGCACGTCATGTTCATGGGATGTACACCGTAGTAAAGTATCAAGGATTCTCAATTGGGTTGTAAAACTTGCTTGATATAATGATATCGGATAAATTAAAATACCGTATCTCTGGTCTCTAAATAGAATAATCTAAAGCATTGCTTGATATCGATCGAAAAATCTAGAACGAAATTTATGAATTTGGACTTTTTAAACTTTGACAAACTATTCTGGTGCCTGGGATTGACGGATGGTGATTTAATGCTTATCAAAGAAGATTCCGGGTCATCTAACATTAGTCCCATCGGTGCTATAAAAGGTTCGACCTTGGGATTTCTTGCCATTTCTGTTTTGCAATACTTCTGTCCGAATTTCTCCATTACTGTCTGCTAAGAAAGGTATGTTAATGGCCAGTGGGTTTTCAATGGTTGCATGAAATTCAAACCAAATACCTAATTCATAAGTTCGATAGCATACATAACTTGCCTGGTTATAGACTACCAATGGCTGTGAGAGATTGAAAGTGAAAGAGAAGTGGGAGATATAAAGTAAGAGTGAGTCTGGACTGGACGGGGGAGGAGCTGGAGAGATGTGTTTACCTGCCTGGCACGAGCAGGGATTTTAATGAGAATTTAACGAGTTGGACCGATAATTGGTTCACACACACACGCCTCATCTTACTCGTCAAAGTAGTTTAGTACAGACTGAACACATTATACTTGTGTTGTTTTATTTTCAAACCTTTGTTTTTGTTCACCATGCCGGGTCGAATGCGTGGAGGGGCAGGTCGGAGTCGTCATGGTAACCAACAATTCTACAACGAAGCAGCATTCCACCAAGTGGATCACTCCCACCACCATGCCCGATCCCGAAGATCCCGGTCCCGGAGACAGAACATCTCAGCAGCAGCCCTCCGCCGGATGATGCTCAGCTCAACCTCCAGTAGTAACCAAGAGAACCTCTTTATTATGAGTAGTTTCTACCGCAGATACGAGGACGGGTCTTGGTTTGATGATCCACATTCCTACTGGTCATTCCAACGCCGAGCTGTCCTGATTAACACATGTTATGGTCCTGGACCGGGGAGATTTAATCTCGGGGTTCATACTAAACGGTTCCTGGCTATATCGGAGATTGCTCATGAGCTGATGGCACCTAGGAGGTACGGAGGAGGAGGAGGAGGGGCTGTCTGTCCTGATATGCTGGAACACTCGATTATTAATGAGGAACTGAGTGATGGAGAGGACGAATACGGGTAAGGTTTAGGGGTAAAAAGATCATAGTGATGGGGAATGGGTTGGGTGAGAGCAGTAGGAAAGGTCAGTTTGTTTGTCTTGTTTGTCGGGACCTTGCAGTGCTATTCTACGACGCAGCATTGCATATATTAGATTGCTCCCAATAGCTGCCGTCTATCCAGTGTCCATGTCAGTCTCTATTGATTAGGATCTTTGATTGGTGTTTTTCCTGTCATGTCTAGTGTCTATTAATATCCAAGGGGACCTCTGTCCTCTAGTGTGTTTTTCCTGGCACCCTTTCCCGCCCACATGCGTCACTCATCCAGGGCCAATAATAAACCTGTCAACCTACCCCTAGTTCATTAGTGAGCAGCCTGGACCACATGACATCCAATATATATTACATGCCCCCCTCCTGTTACATGGTACTATTATTATATGATATAGTGGCACGGGGCACCCTGGAGTATATGATATTGTTATATGGAGTCAATGGCGAACAATCAAAGTTCTAAAACTTGGTGATTTTAAGGACCTATACATACGTTCAAGATGATGTTGTAGTAATTCGGAATGATATATCAGCCCAGTACCCCCATTTGTATGTTCTGTCTGACAGGTTCATTTTGTTCATGATCCAGGGTTGCAGTACTGGGGAGATTGATGATGATAGAGGAGCTAGTTGATTAACTAGAGGGGAGAGAGAGAGAGTGAGTGAGAGAGAGAGAGAGAGAGAGAGAGAGAGAGAGAGAGAGAGAGAGAGAGAGAGAGAGAGCGAGATCAGAGAGTGAGTATGTGTATGAAAGGTTGCCAATGCCGAAGAAGTAGTAACTACAAGCTTTAATTTATCTCTAAGGGAAGAAGGTGCGAGGAGGGTCAACTGCAATGATCAAGTAAGGAGAGGTAGTAATAGTATCATTTCCCCTCTCTCTCTCTCTTTCTCTCTCTCTCTCTCTCTCACTCTCTCTCTCTCTCTCTCTCACTCTCTCTCTCTCTCTCTCTCTCTCTCTCTCTCTCTCTCTCTCTCTCTCTCTCTCCCACTGCCCCCCACAATCACGTGATTATAGGGTCCCGGGATGATTGGTATAGATTAAGGGTGCACCTCACATCTTGTGTGTGTGGTGCTGTGGTGAGATTGTGTGAGAGATGTCTTTGCAATAATACCTCTACTATAACATGTATGCTCCTTCTTCGATCGTATTTGGTATCCTCCTGCAGTAGCGTGATATGTGATATGTGATATTGTCTGTGTGTGTATATTAGTGCGGCAACCACCAATGAGCATCGCTTCTGCAAGTGTCAGGTATGTCGATCACTCAAATAGTTTTTATGAAGGAGTAAAATTCAATATCTGTTTTTATGAAGGAGCACCGTTGTTGTTGAAAGATTGGAGACATTAAAGCAGCTTGTGGATATTGAAGTGTTCGCCTGTTCTGATCAATCTTGCTCAATGCTCCTAAGTCATTAGGAAATTAATGAGGATCAGAAAGTAAAGATTGTCCCTAGATATTGTTACAGTGGGGGAGAAGAGAGAGAGAGGGAAGAGTGAAGTCAAAAATAGAAGAGCAGGACTAGGAGAAAGTTGGGAAAGGTGTGCTCGATTCAAGCAGATGTTCTGAGAGTAAGAGTGAGAGAGTGAGAGAGAAAGAGGATCATTAATCTGGCCAGCTTACGTGCATTTGCTGACACTACTCCATAAAACACACCGTCACACACATATCCGAGAGTCTAGGATATATCTCCCATTTCATTTCCCCTCTTTGTTCGGATCTTGTGATATGATAATAATGATGACTGAAGATGACCTGATGATTGGTACAACGAACCATGCTCAGGTTAGATCACTTTTAGTCACGTGATCCATGTTGTTTTTCCTGGATCTGGTCTTATATCGTATATCTGTCATCATGTTCCTTGCTTTGAATGCGGACTTCCGCAGGAGTTTAGATCTTGAGAATTTAGATTCGCGAATCTAAATTCTTAAGATCTAAACTTCTGAGGAAGTCTGAATATTCGTGTCATTTGCTCATTATGCGAGAGTCACTTGGCATGAGCATTTAGTGTCATAAGTCCATAAATAGGTTTTTAGGATCATGTGTCAGCTTTACTTAGCTATGGCGTGTAAATGCGTTCTGCCATGACTAGGCTAAACTCGGGGGAAATATAAATTGGACTTTGGACCTCACTCCAATTATATGCGAACTATACAGAAAAAGATCCTAGAAATGTTCCATGGATGTGATGTAAAATGTAGCTGATAATACTTATGATGCTAAGACCTATGTACTGAGAGAATGGTTACCAATAATACTACGCCACTATCTAACTGTCAAGTAACCTGTCACATTGCTCTTTCCCTCTCTCCTTCTATCTCTCCCTCTCTCTCCCTCTCTCTCTCCCTCTCTCTCCCTCTCTCTCCCTCTCTCTCTTCCTCTGCACAGACCGCTGCTAGAGTGTGTGTTCTTTGAGTGTTTATCTTCACTAGAATCTATAGCGTCATGATCTCTCCTGTTCATCGTGGAATAATCAACCAGGTAAAAATTCGGGAGTCGGTGGATCGTGGTTTTTTGGGTAGACGAGTGGAGTTTAGTTTTGGGAGTTTGTTTATCACACATATCAAGTTCACCAAATTTTCATCATAAGACATCATAAGACATAAACTTTGAAACTTGAAATTCTAGCGCTCGACAAAATGTAACCCGCTGCCGTGCCTCACACTTCGTGAGAGAAATCATTATTATATGTTGTATAGAAACCAAGAGACATTTCCGCCCTTGAGGCTTTGGACAAAAGAAGACACAGAAATAGTTATCAATCGAACTTTCGATTGTTATCCTCGACATTTCTTACGACAATGTTTCCGCCCTTTTGGCACCATCCAATCCATCTAGTACTTCCATATTTTGATCTAGGTTTTTTAGGAATACAGTTTTCTATTTGCTCTTCCAGTTTTCTAATTACTAGCTGCTAATTGATCTTCCAGTTTTCTAATTACTAGCTACCTGCAGTATTTCCCAATGGACTCATCATGGTGACCCATGGGCTACGGAGATCTCTTGTACTGTTCCGACGATTGCAACTACTACAGCGACAGTTGTAACTCAGACAGGGAAGATAGCAGATCGGATAGATTTGATACCGCCTTCGTTTTTGCAGGTATATCGCTACGCAGTATCATCGTTTACTTTTGATAACCATGTCTGGCCCGGTAACCATGCTTGAATATAGTTACTAAAGTATCTTTGTAACTGCTTGAGATAGTAACTAAAGTATCCCGGTAAATACTCACTTTTGGGTCCAGACATGGTAACCACCTAAGAAATGTCTGGGCGATACCCTTTAAAACTGTCTCTGATCTCTCTGTCTTCCTCTCTTTTTCCCTCTCTTTTTCTCTGGTATCTTTCTAGATAAATAGCTTGAACCCACCTCTCAGTTGATCGCTTGAGCTTCCTTGTTTGCTGATAACACCTCGTGTTCTAGATACTTTCTGGGGCCGTAACCGGTACGGAGACAACAGTTCAACTTCACGGAGCACCCTCACATCATCATCCTCCTCCTCCAGTTCATCCAGCAGCAGGAGGAGCAGCACACCATTCAAAAGTTACTCTTACTCTGAGTCAGGTGATTTATTCTGTGCAGTGGCAATAGGTTGTCGTGTTTTCCTTATTGTTTGAGTTGTGAAGAAGCCCGTGCTTGGATCCAAATTAGTCGGAGGTGATGTCAACCCCTATGTAATATTGCCAAGTTAGACTGTACAAAACAAATGTAATAAATAAGTTGTTCAGACTTTCTCTTGCGTGGCAGTTGATCGAGATACGAGACTATCTACTTTTGTAATGACAGAAGATTCAACAGTGCCTCATATTTAAAACAAATATCCAAGTCTCATGCCCCTTGTTTAGAAACAGAGTCAGACGAGCGAGAACAACAGGGAGAAGAAGGAGAGTTTCACGGAGCTCTAGGTGACAGAAACCAATCGGACTCAGAACAGGTAAGTTTCAGTGGAACACATAGATACTTAAATCCTAGACCTATGAAGACATCCCTAAAAGTTGTAGTTTGTGCTCCCTACCCTAGACGTTCTAACTGGCTTCCAACCACCCTAAACTACTATATAGGACTATTGACAGTATAACCCCTCTTGCTTATATAATAGGACAGTGACAACCAGTATAACAACGGTGATTACGAAGGGGACGAGGACGAGGAGGATCGGAGTGATAAGAGCGATAAGGATCACCACTGCTCATCCAAACCACTCAACCTTACTGAAGTCGGAGGTAAGAAGTTCAAGTTCAACCTTCACTCATTACATGGTGACTGTGTCTCTGAATCATGTTCAATATCTGTATACATCTCTTCCCTTTCATCCCTACAAACATCTCTCCTCTCTTCTTCTGAATCATGTTCAATATCTATATTATACATCTCCCCAAGATCAGCTGTACATCTCTCCCCTTTCATCCCTCCAAACATCTCCCCTCTCCAGTCTCCTCTTCTGAATCCTACACAAGATCTGTAATACATCCCATTCCTCACCAAACGTCTCTCCTCTCCTCTTGTGGACCTCTGAAGTGCTCACACTAACTAAGGGATGACTGTGACAAATGATCAGCTGTCTCTCTCATCTCGTAGTAGTTTGAAACGTCTCCTTTTGTGTATACATATTGATTCGAAACTCGAATTTAAACTGGATGACACAAACACCTCTCAAGATATTATGGGCTCATCTCTTGCCCTCTATATCCTATCAGCAGGTGACGGTCCTGCCGCTAAACGAGCATCTCCTGAACCCCTTGACGAGCCGAAACCAAAGAGGAGGAGAGTCAACAGAGTAGCAGCGTAAGTCTGGGGATTTCTAACCCTCCTTTTACAATTATGGGAGGGTCAAACATGTTTGTGGATGCAGTCAATCTACGATGTAATGGTTGAATTTTGGAAATATGAAATCCAGTTGGGGTTGACTTTTGGGGAATTCAAAATGGAAAAACATTACAAAATCAAAATGTTAAAACTAAAAACAGGATACTAAAAAAAGTTACTGAGAATACGTAGTAGTATTATAGTGCAAGAAGCCCCATAACAACGTACATGTCCCAATTTATTATGTTTCCGGGTGATTTTCAAAGACTCTACGTGGGAGGGGTACAGCTTGTAAAAAACGGAAAAGCTGTCCCTCATATATCCGTCCACAGGGAATATATCCGAATATATTAATCAACTATATAGCTCTCTATCCTTCGTGGTATATATATTCCGCGGGTCGTGTCCTTGCAGCTTTCCTGCAAAAACGCACACTACACACATCTTTCAGTAGACTTACTGGTGTCGCCACAGCTCCGCTCTCCTTCACTGCACTCAGTGTTCTATTAGTACTCGTGTTATTTCTTTTGTGTTAACTCCTTCTTCTACTCCAACCCTATCCAAAATCCTTCTTGCTGAGGAATATATCCAGCTCTAACTCACCGGATCAGTATCATCTTTGTCCTACATCACTGCATTTCCTACTGACTATACCCTTTAACCAACATCAGCCCAACTATACTCCTTTAAACTACTCCGGTGTAATTTCCAGAAGAAGAATCCAGTTTTGTCATCATGTCGAGGTAAGACATTGCAGTTTTTCAGAAACTCATTTTTGTATTTTCCGATTTTTCAGATCTGAATTCTGTTGAATTTTAACAAAAGTCGTTAATACAATGATCATCACTTTATGATCCAGTTTTGTTCCACAAAGAGTTAGCTCATATTGTGTCAAATGGAGGTTTGTGGTATACAATTGAAATGACCATGGTTTAGTCACTCTGCGGTTGGAAGATACTTTAAACCGAGGGAGAGAGAGATAGAGAGAGAGAGAGAGAAAGAAAGAGAGAGAGAGAGAGAGAGAGAGAGAGAGAGAGAGAGAGAGAGAGAGAGAGAGAGAGAGAGAGAGAGAAAGAAAGAGAGAGAGAAACTTTATACTTCTTACGTAAAACTAGGTCATGTTTGACCACTGTAAACTGGGTGGAGCTGTTTAATATAATTGTTTTAAACCTAATTCATAATTTTAATTGATCGCACCTCAACATCATCTTCATCTAGAGTCTCCACCATTTAGCATCGTACTCCGATAACGGCTGATCCACGACCAAGAAATTTGTAACCCCTAACAACAAAAACTCTCTCTTCCTCGTTTAGGTGATGTTAAGAGAGAGAAACTTAACTCTCCTTCTCTCTCTCTCTCTCTCTCTCTCTCTCTCTCTCTCTCCCTCTCTCTTCTTTAGCTTTGATCTATTTCAGACCACAACTTCCTTGATAAAACGCTATACTTTTGTAGAGCTAATGTGTACTGCAGACGAGTACCTAAAATGCACTTTTCCCAAACTTTCTGTTCTCTGTGTTCACTGTTCGAAGTTCCCAGGAAAAACCACTACCATAATTTGCAACTACCATTTGCTAGGTACTCTGCAACATTTGGCATTGCTTTTGATATTTTATACGTGTGTTTCGATTAGAGAGCTCTCTGTTTGATCGATTAGACCTGCAAAGTTTTGTCACTTGCATGTAATTAGGACTCCCATTAGCGGTATGAATTGATAAGATTGAAGTCGCGTATTATAATGTTCCGTATACCGACAACAACATCTCTCAGATCTACATCAACAACATCTCTCAGATCTACATTCTCGAACTTTGATCTACATCATGGCCTTAATCTTCATGACCTCATATCATTGCTTTGATCCATGGAAGCAAGATGGAAGCAAGATGAAAAACTCCTGAACTAGTAACATCCATTGAGTTTTGTTTCTAATATCTCAACCATTCGACCATTGTGATGTTATATATTGTCGATCTCTCCCCCATTAAATCCAACTGATTCTATCTTTATACACAATACGAGCTATTTGAAACTCTAGTACTATATTATCCTGTAGAATCGTTAATCGTAGTAGCTGATTATATCATGAACATGTTACTAAATCGAGGAACACGACCTATTTGTTCGTCCTATATAGGATTTTACTAAACAAAGCATATGCTTTGTTTAGTAAAATCCTCTATTTCTGTGCTTTTAAACTTTCTGAGACTCATCTTTTATTGATTTTGTTTTATAATTAAAATATATTTATTTTGTAGGATACAGGATAGAGCGTGTTAACCTGCTTTAGAAAAGGTCATTTGCGTCTGCAAATAGCTGAGCAAAGACTCAGCATAACATTACCGAGGGTCGACTTCCGCTCTTAACCTATTAAGAGTTGGAAAAAGAAGAAGAGGCAAGAAATAGAGCACAGGCGACCACAGAGCGAGTAGTCGACACGTGGCCCTATTAAGACGTGAAACATTTTCCCACTGCCTAGTGCAACCAGTAGAGCTGTACAAGTGTCCACTCTAACCGAGTTCTGTGATAGGCTACCTAGATCCTATAGCCCTATTGAATTAATTCACTAAATTATATGCTCAGTACCCAATATAGCAACGTCATATTGTCCTAGGTTGGATGAAATGGTTTTTCGAACAAACACAGTCTGAAATTTCTATGTTGCTTTTACTCATACTGTTGTCCTTCAAACATGTCCTATAGGGTCTCATGTCTGGAAACCTGGAACCGACCGAAACAAGTAAACAACCAATCAGAACTCGTTATTTAGGTCACGTGACTGGTTATCAGCCAATCAGGGACCAGTATTTCCTGATTTGGTCGGTTCATGTCAGGAAACGCCCAGCTCAACAGAATCAGCTTTTCAAGACGAATCCAACACGGCCTTGGCTCCAGGCACACCGAAAAATGACCAAAATGGGGCCCGTAAGACCAGAGTTCCGGATAGTTGATATTCGTCTTAAAAAGCTGATTTAGAAAAGCTCAGTTTAGCTGGCGGTTTCGACCATCACATCTCGACCTCTACGATTTTGTTTTAATAAACAGTTCTGCTGAAAGTAATGAGCTTCGGTCTAAGATTCCATATACATGTCGCTCGATCGTAGTTTACAATTAACACATGTGCACTGTAGCTCTGTTTGGTTCAATAGCCAGTAGTCCTCAAAATTTGTCGCTCCTAGGAAATGAAACTTTGTATCTCTCTCTCTCTCTCTCTCTCTCTCTCTCTCTCTCTCTCTCTCTCTCTCTCTCTCTCTCTCTCTCTCTCTCTCCCTCTCTCTCTCCCTCTCTCTCTCCCTCTCTCTATCACTCCACTCCATCTATCTTTGGCTACTTTGCACATGCTGCAAACTACACAGCTCTTGTTATGGCATGAGGTTACCTTTGTACACGTCCATCAATTTATACACCATCTCTCTTTTCAAGAATCTTGCAGATTTCTTCTTATCTTCTTGTAGGACGCTGTAGTGTCTCAATAATCTTAGTGGGAGAGTGTAACGATTTTTGATCTTTTGATCGACTCAGCGACAATTAAACAACTGTCCACTGCATAAATTTTATTGAGTTCATGAATTCGGTCCTGAGAACGCTAGTTATCAAGAACGTCAGTCGATTATTATTAATATGATCGCACTACATACATAATTATCTATCTTCATACATCATCAAGTGTGTATGTACGTGCCTGGCCTAGTTGTTTTTCACGGCACATTATTTAATAAAGTAAGTGATAGTGTGATATCTAAACAGCTTGTTCATCTGATAGTGATATATTATAGTCTCCTGCTAAACGAGTTTAATTTGCTTGTTATCTGGTTCATTCTATTTGTTGTATCTGTACTCGGATGATTCACTATCACTTATCTGTATCTTATTGGATTCATCGAGCA
Organism: Hormiphora californensis; assembly: GCA_020137815.1. Classification (NCBI taxonomy): domain Eukaryota; kingdom Metazoa; phylum Ctenophora; class Tentaculata; order Cydippida; family Pleurobrachiidae; genus Hormiphora; species Hormiphora californensis. Next base: position 1,854,648 of record CM035359.1, read on the forward strand.
GGATACATATTATATATCCTTATAGAATCAAAATCTAAGAAAGGGTATAGCTAGATAGGGGAGAGCCGTGTTTCGTTCTAACCCTCGAGGTAAAGAGACAAAGAAGCAGAAGACAAGAGACGGATATCTTAGGACGGTATAATGTATTTTGTCTGGGCGTACTGTCTCGTACTACAGTCCACTAACAGTGACAGAGTACTATTATAAATCCAGAATTAGCGTGCCTTGTTTGCCATAATCCTGGCAGAGAGAGAGTATGATACAAGCACGTGCATGTATCTAGGTACTTTAGATCTAGCCCTGTAACATGTGAGACAAGAGGAGCAGAGAGCTGAGAGAGTTGGAGCGATGATCACTTTTGAATTCAGCTTGCAATTTATCTCTGTAAAGCCAGCTTTTATTTGACTTTCCTAACTTGTGAATTTTATATAGTTTACACAACGTTGATGATCGTGTCATTGAACAACATTATCTCCATAATAGAATTATCGAGGGTGATATAGTTCGAGATCAGATGCTACTTCCCACTACAGTTGTCCATGTCGACTTACTCCTGCAATGAAACACGTTAACCTAAGAAAGGTATAATACAGCCATCATCAAGGGACCCTGCTACACTCTGCTACATGCCAAACTATGCTAATAGGGCCAGAATCAATGAGACTTGCCTCACTGCTACGCTTCAGTGTGCCAATCAGTTGATCGTCACACGTGAATGCTAGGAGCATAACTTGTCGAATTAGCTACTTCAGGCTTCTTGATATAATGCTGTACAAGCTATGACGATCAGATCGTAACGCTATATTCACTTACCTACGACAATCCAACTAATTACACAAAGTGATCAGGATAGAACTCATCGTGATGGTAGGATCCTGCCAAGATCACAGATCAGCTGTTATACACGTTCGCTTTTTATGTGTCTGTGACCTCTCTCGATATAAGACCCTCCGTCGCTGCCGTAACGCCATGTAAGCAACAACACTTTGAATTCTACTAAACCAGGTTTGTGTATATACATGTATCCATGATAACCACATCATGGTAACCACATGGTAACCCATTTACCCAGGTTTGTAGCGACTATTATCAGCACACATTCAACCACCACCTACCGGAGCCGCTTGTTGAGACCAACTACTTCGAGAGGAGGACCGGCCCGGGACTCGATCCCATCCAGGAAACGCTAGAGGAGTTAGACGATATCAAGGGGTTCACTGATCTTGTTAAGCATCAAAGTAGCTCCAGCCCATGGGATCTGTAAGTTTAAAAAAGAAGATTTGTTACAAATAAAAGTAAGTTTTTTTAACATGGTGGAAATATTATGACCTAGCCTGTAAGTTGTTCAATACCATTTGTTTTAATCATTTAGGATTTAGAAGGTGGGACTAAAAAAGAATTGTGAAGCACGGTCGCGGAAAATTTTAAAATTCTAATTTTAGATCATCGTCACTTTCACTCCATGAATTTCTCCATTTTGGGTTTCACAATCCCGGTGTGCAGTATGTGGTCAAGGGAACTGTTCACAGCGGGGGTTGTCTGGGTTCGTGAATTTGTCACTAATTGCACTAAAATCACTTCTGGTAACAAGTGGAAGCAAAGTAAGAGAATTCTAAAGTAAGAGAAAGAGAGAGAGAGAGAGAGGAGAGAGAGAGAGAGAGAGAGAGAGGAGATGCGATAGGAGGGCGGAGTAGTAGAGAGAGGGGGAGAGAGAAAGAGAGAGAGAGAGAGAGGGGGGAGAGAGACATTTGGTCAGTTGATTATACTGAATCTCTCTCTCTCTGATGTTGGTGGGTTCGACGGGTATTCTGAGTAAGCAACTCTCATGATGTGCTGCACTTGATTCAGAGATTCACTTATCAACTGTCTATCCTAAACGATCGTCTGTAGGACTAACTTCCCCTCTTTTTATCTCTCTCTCTCTTTACCTCTCCAACTATCTGTTAGTCTCTCTCCCTATCTCTTCTTGATTCTCTGTGAACTCCATTATTTCTCCCCGGGCTAAGCTCTAGAGCCCGTGAGTCCATCGCACTCTTTACTCCATATCCTGAGTCCTGTAACTTTTCCAGCTGACTACTCTCTCTCTATCTTTCTCTCTCTCTCTCTCTTTCTCTCTTTCCCTCTCTCTCTCTCTCTCTCTCTCTCTCTCTCTCTCTCACCAAATCATATATTTTCCACTCTATATCCCTTGATTGATCCCTGTAAACCCATTCGAAGCTATTGAGTTGCTCATGTGACGTGTGTGCCTTCAAGTTTATAAAATAAATCCTTCTTTCCGAGCCTTTTGTCCGAAAAAGAGCTCCCCTTTTGACCAGCTCACCCTTGCTTCTTGTCCAGGTAAGAATAATTAACACCGTACTAGATTCCATATCTACACAACCGCACACGTGTTGCACTGCTTCAATGGTGTGATATATTCTTGTTTTTAGTAGACGGGCGGGAAACTGGTGCACGTGCAGTTGTTTCAACTCGAAATTAATAACCGGGAGGGGAGGGGGGAGAATTAGTCTGTGATGACATAGATCAGGAAAACACTGCACGTAATCGGCAGATACGGAACTAATATTGGAACAGGAACATAGATGAGCTAAAGGGGGCGGGCAAAAACGTTGGCTTCGTAATTAACTAATCTTATACTTGTAATTAGCTTGTGTGTGCAGGGGACACAGAAATAGAACACATCTATCTCTTCTCTCTCTCTCTTCTCTCTTTCCCCTCTCCTCTCTCTCCTCCCTTTTCTCTCTCTTTCCTTTTCTTTCCCTTTTTCTCCTCTTCTCCTTCCTTTTTTTTTCCTCTTTTTTCTTTCTTTTTTTTTTCCCCCCTCTCCGTTTGGGTTTTTCCCAGTACCCTAAATTTCACGTTTTTTTTTTAGGCACATTTTGTTTGATTTAGAAAAAGTTTCCCCATTTAAATTTATAATTTAAAAAGAAAAACCCAAAAATGTCAAGGGGTTTGGTTTATGAAGTTTCCCCCCCAGTTTTTTTTGGAATCTTAAAAAAAACGCCTTTTTTCTTAGACCACACTTTTTGTTCCTGAATTCGTAGTAGCAGTTTCCCGATATCACGTCACATTTCATTCATTAATTAGCAATTCTGCCACTTTTTATCGTGACACTGCAGGGTGGTGGTTCTAATTCGGAAAGTGGCCCACTCAGGGTAAAGCCATTGTGCCCACTTTCTTAATTTATTGGCTTCCTCAAAATTATAGAAACTTCCTTGAAGTCGCTGGAAACTGCAGCACTCTCTGATAAAATCACGATTTCTGTCAAGTGTGTTACTTGGAGTGTGTGGATTTCCATTAATTTAATGCCTATTTTTGAACCCGATGAACACACCTCTCCAATGACGGGAGAGGGGGAGAGAGAGGGAGAGAGATGGAGAGAAAGCACTGTTATCGGGATGAAGGAGAGAGATAGTTGTTATTAACAGCACCTGATTTGCACTACGACGACTAACAGAGAGAGAGAACATTTCACAATCCATTAATAGTGTCACGTGACCTAGTTGGAACTCGTGCCTCAATTCTATGTGCGTAATGCTACATGTGTTCATCCTTTTTCAAATGTCTTTATCAACTGATCCCTTCATACCATGTTCGTTGAAAAACACTGAAAAACATTGCTCCTTCAGCAATATTTCCATGTTTCCGCTGTTCCGGCAATTAGATATATCTTCTTTTCAAAGTCTGAATATTTTGTGCACAATTTGATGCTAATGATGCTGCAAAAGTAGTACTATTTCGTCTGTGTGCATCGAGCGAGACCTAATTATCGATGAATCTACCTTGAGATCAATACACATCACTTAATTGATCTGTCTAATTTATATTGTCTCTTGTTTGTCTACCTCCCTATTTTTGTGAGATCATCCCCATCATCATCATCACCAGTAAATACTGGAGAACTTCATCTGACAATATGGTGGCAACCTGTAGGACAATGTAATATATCGCTACTCGAGCTACTAGGCTGTACTATTGTGTACTGACCGGCTTGCTGACCGAGTCCTCAGTGGTGCTATAAAATGTGTGTTCGATTGCAAAAGTGATTTGCACAAGTGATTTGCGCAAGTGATTCGCAAAAGTGATTTGCAAAAGTGATTCACACGATTTTTTCTCATCTTCGTGAACATTGTCTGGAGTGATTGTCATTTTCAGAAAATCACTTAATGACTCTCTCATCACCCGCGTGCCAGTCAGATAAACCAGTTTATTTCACGAATCACGATATCTGCTGCTGTCGGCCTTCCGCTCAGTGCTCACACTTCACACTTCATAGTTCACATGTGACTGTTGTATAATTTACACTTGGATGTCACTGGTCATGCCATGTTTGGCAGATTCCTGCTTGTCCGACGTCCGTCAATCTGTCACTCATCACACTCCTCCCCTGCCGTTCCTCATTGGACATACATGACACTATTTGATGGTCCTCTATCACTATAATAACGACATAATGGCACAGTCACACACGTACTGACAGTGGTGTGCTATCAAAGACTCACTTGTCGGCCAATGAGGGATATGTCGGGAGAGAGAGAGAGAGAGAGTGAGAGAGAGAGAGAGAGAAAGAGAGAGAGAGAGAGAGAGAGAGAGAGAGAGAGAGAGAGAGAGAGAGAGAGAGAGAGAGAGAGAGAGAGAGAGAGAGAGAGAGATACATGCAGGTTACATTGAAGGTCCACGGCACATGCACACATGACTTTAATCTCGCTAAATGCCAACTGCCACTAAGATCTCTATAGGCTTGTAACAATGGCTGTCTATATACCCTTGTGCGTCTAATACTAATCTGTAATTACTTGAGATTACATCCTAAATTATCCCTCTTGTTTTGAGTCAAATCTCAGACATCTCTCTGGTTGACTGACCTGTTTTGTAGTGCCTTCTGATCCTATCTCTCTATCTCGTTATATCAAGTGGAGATCCCTGTGTGTGTGTTTATGGAATATAAAGGAGCTGGTAGTAATGGCGGACGATGACAACCAATTCAAACCGACCGTCTTTGGGTTTGATGGTGACCAACCAACACAATACACCAACTTTGGCCCTCCTGTCCCCTCCGATGATGAGTCTGACATTGTCGCCTGTTGTCGAGACCTCCTCCTCATCCTCCTCATCGGTCCGGTCCCCCAGCCCCCAACAACGAACCCCGACCCCCTCGGTCCGATCCAGATCCTCCTCGGAGTCCTCCCACTCTTCCCTGGGCTCCAGAAGTGGGATGAGCAGTTCAGATAGTGGGATGGAGGATGACGACGAGGGGTTCGACGAGGGGGGCGATGATTTTGGGATCGGAGGGGCGGATAAGGAGGAGAGGGACCACTCGCCTGATGGAGGTGGGGATGGTGGTGGTGGAAAGAAAAAGGGAGGAGGTGGAAGGTGAGAGAGAGAGAGAGAGCTTCTAAAGTTTTTACTGTGTTTTGTCACAATAGAGGGAGAAGGGGGTTAGAGATGAGAGCTGTAACAACTGCGTGCACTATCGATAATGATATTAAAGTTGAATGCATCTCTGTCTCTTAAACTCATATCTGGGGCTTTCTCTGGGGTAGAAGAGTCCAATCAATTCACATTTTGTTACGTAGAAACAGTTTTGATAGTACAGCGATAGAGGTAACTTGTTTTTTTGTTGGGCTGGAAGGTTCCGGTGGGGTAACTAGGGGGAATTCAAATTTTGGAAAAGTCCCCAATGAATGTTTCGAAGCCTAAGTTCATTTCCTCAAAGATATCCCGTACTCTCCTCTAACACACTTCTTTCCCTCAGGAGCGGTTCTAGATACGTTATGTTAGATATACTCTCAAAGTTCAAAGGAGTCACACCTTTTAAAGTAAGTCCAGCTGGAGAGAACGGCTGATTTATATTAAACTGATTTAAATTGTGATGTTTAGAAACATTTATTTGTCTAAGAATTCATTGTCTGAGTTTCTCGAACCAGCTGGTTAGATGAAATCTGACAAAGAGTTCAGCTGCAAGCTTGCATGTGCTATGCCAGAGCATGGAGCATTTTGTTTTACGGCAGCTGACAGATCTAATGCAGTTGATTGAACCCTAAAACAGCCTAGAAGAACAGCATGATACCTATTATACACGTACATCAGTCGGACCCCAATTTACCGGGAGGATAAATTCCCCCAAATGTAGGAAATTGACGGTATTTGACCCCGATATACCGGGCACCCCAATTTACTGGGCAAAGCCCTTTCTCCCGAGCATCCCGGTAAATCGGGGTCCGAATGTATATTACCAGATGTAGATGATGATATACTAGATGAAGATCGGATGTATAGTACAGTAGACTAGTAGAGCTCTCTGTCTGCACAGGATTGATTATAACGTTTTAGCATTTAGCTGATCTTTTCAAAAATGATACACCCAGTATTACTGTAGACCTTCTTATGGAACAGTTAGCTAGCATTGAGAGAGAATTGGATAACGATACAGAGGAAGATAGAGAAAGATAGAGAGATAGAGAGGAAGATAGAGAGAAAGATAAAGAGAAAGATAGAGAGAGATAGAGAGATAGAGAGAGAGAGAGAGAGAGAGAGAGAGAGAGAGAGAGAGAGAAAGAGAGAAAGAGAGAGAGAGAGAGATAGTCAAAGAGAGTGGGTTAGTATAAAGAGGGATATTAAAGAAACTTTAGTTGGTAAATGAGGGGTGAACCGATTACGAGCTGTACCCGATTTAGTACTTTCTCCAGAGAGAGAGAGAGAAAGAGAGAGAGAGAGAGAGAGAGAGAGAGAGAGAGAGAGAGAGAGAGAGAGAGAGAGAGAGAGAGAGAGAGCTGAGAGAGAGATCAGGGTGGAGTGAGATAGAAAGAGATATATAGAGAGCTTATAATGCATCATGAATCATCCGAATCTTCAGCATTGTGCTGCTGTTTATCCTAGTCTTATCCGTACTACGTCAGTGTACGAGTACAAGTAGTAGCTTGTGTAGGGTAGTTTTATGTTGCTATACCGATGTTTCAAGACTGCTCTGGTAAGCGTGAAATTTAATAAAAACTAAGTAAATAAATCTATGACAAAGCACACTGATTTGTGTAAAAACCAAAGCAGCTGATCTCCATGTTCTTTAGAGCTAGTTAATATTAGTGCTGTTACCGGTGTTTTAGCTATACTATATCACAGCCCTTGTCAGAGCTGTAATATTAGCCTGTATACCAAGCCCACATATATTATACGCCCCTGTGAAGAGCAGCTTCATGCAAGATCTGACATCTGATCTAAGATCTGATATCGCACATTAAGGGTACGCTAACCAAATTTTTTTTTCGAGTGCAGGGAAATCTCTCACCGTAGGGTTGTAGGCCATGCCAAGGAGACCTCAAATATGCAATTTGAGCTCTCAAGTCGAATTCATATTTTTGCTACAGCTGCTTGAAAAATGAACTGAAAATACGTTTTTGGCGTCTCAAAAAAATTTTTTTAAAGATAGGAGCATGAAAATTTGGGGATTTGAAGAGAACATGAAGGTGAGTAGCCACAAAAATTTTTTTGCAATCCGAGCTGATTTCCGGTCATGAGATGGATTTCTTTTTTTCCACTTTAACGCCCTATTTGGCAAAGTTCCGAAAACATGTGAAAGCTGTAAATTGGTGAAAAGTTGCGTCTAAAGATTATCTAAGTGGCCATAAATTTTGGGCGTGTCCTTATTTGAGATAAGCTGTACAGAGTTTTTTTTGTGAAAGCCGTCATTTCAGAAATAAATAAATTCCCTGTATCTCAAAAACGGCTGATCGTAGAGACCTGAGACTATGCTTAAACGATTCAGAAGGTCCGATTTTGGGGGGGTCTTCTGAGAGACATTTTGCTCCTACTTCAACCGTTTTTGCTGTAATTGCGAAAAACAAATTTTATGAAAAGGGCAAAAGCTAAACTCCAATATCCTGTAATTAGGGAATTTTAGCTAAGAAAGGACCGAAACTATGGAAAAATGTTTAACGAGCTAATTCCTTCACTATTTGGTCCATATGGGTCCCTATAATCACCAAAAACAAAATCACAAAAAATCCACGATGGCGAAGATGGGTTTTTGTTTTTCGCAATTACAGCAAAAACGGTTGAAGTAGGAGCAAAATGTCTCTCAGAAGACCCCCCCAAAATCGGACCTTCTGAATCGTTTAAGCATAGTCTCAGGTCTCTACGATCAGCCGTTTTTGAGATACAGGGAATTTATTTATTTCTGAAATGACGGCTTTCACAAAAAAAACTCTGTACAGCTTATCTCAAATAAGGACACGCCCAAAATTTATGGCCACTTAGATAATCGTTAGACGCAACTTTTCGCCAATTTACAGCTTTCACATGTTTTCGGAACTTTGCCAAATAGGGCGTTAAAGTGGAAAAAAAGAAATCCATCTCAGGACCGGAAATCAGCTCGGATTTCAAAAATTTTTTTTGTGGCTACTCACCTTCATGTTCTCTTCAAATCCACAAATTTTTATGATCCTATCTTTACAAATGTATTTTTAAAATGCCAAAAACTTATTTTCAGTTCATTTTTCAAGCAGCTGTAGCAAAAATATGAATTCGACTTGAGAGCTCAAATTGCATATTTGAGGTCTCCTTGGCATGGCCTAAAACCCTACGGTGAGAGATTTCCCTGCACTCGAAAAAAATTTTTGGTTAGCGTACCCTTAACAGCTGAAATATCGAGCTGATACAACACATCAGCCCCCTCCAAGATTATATTTGTACAATTATACATTATAAAATTAACCGTGGCTGGTGTATATATTCTCTTCAACCCATTTAAAATATATAACTTTGCGAGTTTTATAACTCCCAAACAACTAGCTTTATTCGTGTCTAATGTCACTTTTGTTCCTAGGAGGTACGTAGAGAATGAGAGAGAGATGTGTGCATGATGCTGCTCTCCCCACATGCTAAATTCCCTCACATGCCGAGAGTATTACATGTCCGCTTTGATATATCACCCACTATATAACTGCACTTTGTGATGTGACCCACTTCTGTGTTCTGCCCGTGTGATGTGATGTGATCCTCTCCCATTAAAAACACTTTCCGTGTATTCCTTCTCATATTAAGAGCGTGTTCATGTGTTGGCAACCAATTCCTATAAATGTGTGTGTAGTTCTGCTGTTTGGACAATTGTGCTCTCCCAGCCCTCAATAGTCAATAGTCAATTGATGTTTGACACAGATCTGTTCTCGGGTCCTAAAAAACATTTTGAAAATGTCAAACATCAGATGCAGATCATGATATTAGCCCCTTTGTGCCCCATCAATGTGTTGTGTAATCTCGTGGTGTGAGGGATAGCATGTGAAGCAGCAACAGAGCAGTGTGTGTGTCACGTGATGCCCATATATGGAGTGTGTGAGGCACGTGCCACGCTTCCTCGCAATCAGCTTTTGCAGAAAAGATAAGTTTTTGTTTTAAATTTCTTTTTGAGTGTGTGTGTGTGTGTGTGTGTGTGTGTGTGTGTGCATGGTGGAATGTGAGTTAACCTAATATTTCTAACTCTTCCCTTGTCCCTTTTATTATTATTTTCGACCTTTCTGCTCCTCGCATCACCTGCACCCCTTCAACCTCTATACCTCTTCAATCGGCTGGACTCTCGAAAATAATGAGTATTTTGAGCATCTGAATCATCGTTGAATCTGATTCAATGAATCATCTTTAACAGTAGTATCAAGTGTAGGTTCCTCTCAGGGGTATCATCCCGCCAATCTGTTCCTACCATTATCTTTGCCGGGACACCTGCCATAACTGTATATCCTTTGCCATCAAGCTCCGTCATATCTGGGTTCTGCAGTCCTTTGCCCCATAGCCTAGAGGATATGATATTATTGCTGCAGTGTCATATCTTTAGACTCATTGGATATATGAGATGTATTATATAATATGATGTAGGGGATATTGATTTTGTTCTTGTCTGGTTCTTCTTTGAAGTTTTTTGATCCAGATCACAAGCAATATATGTCATTTTCTCCTCTTTGCTCTTGACGATTTTCTCTCTTTTTCTCTCTCTCTCTTCCCGTGTCTCTCTTTCCCACCTAAAAAGGTCTGATTCCTGGCTTGTGGCAGGGTCTGTCAGCACTGTTGTGCGGCAAACACGATTAACCAGTCACACTCTAAATCATGGCAAGAGCTACTGATCAACAACTCTCTCTCTTTTTCTCCTTCTCTCTCTCTCTTTCTCTCTTTCTTTCCCTCTCTCTCTCTCTCTCTCTCTCTCTCTCTCTCTCTCTTTCTCTCTATCTTTCTCCTTCTCTCTCTCTCTCTTTCGTTATCTCTCTCTTTCTCTCTCACTTCCTCTTTCTTTACCTCTCTCTCTCACCCTCTCTTTCGTTTTCTCTCTGTTTCTCCCATAGATCATCTTTTCTCAGGATCGTGCTCAGAAAAATTCTTGTGTTTGTGCACTGTACAAGCATTGATCTTGTTTTCCAATTTTGAGAAGTTTTCCTCGTTCGTTACACCTGTCAGAATTACGTGTCTCTCAGTCGTATCATGGCGTTGCCAGAATAAAAAAGGTTCTGCTTCCTCGCGTTCTGCAAGTTCTGTCCTGGGCCTCTATCGTGTTTCAGTTGCCGGATCAGCTGCTGCTTGTATGATCGGCGATGTTTCAATTGGCTCACATCCAGCGTCTTGTAAACCCTCTCCGACTGGTAAGGTGATCCTGAGACTCTCTAATCCAGATCTATATAAAACTTCAATTACTGACTATGAACAATGAACGCCCCTCCTGGACTCTGTCTGGATCCTTCAGCCGTTTAGCCTCTCCACATCTAGCACTATTATATTCCTTCTTCTCCAAATATGATATTCACCCTGCAAGGAGTATGAGACACACCCTCGACTTCTCTCCAGGGTATAACGATAGACGATGGTTGGGATCAACTAAACAGGAGTTTCATGTTTGTCCTGCTCGTTGTCATGGGGACCACGGTTACAGTCCGGCAGTACACCGGGTCTGTTATCAGTTGTGATGGGTTCAAAAAGTTCGGATCAACATTTGCAGAGGTAAGAAGTTATTTATTATTTTTTATTTGTAGATGTAGAAGAAGAAGACGAAGCATTTCTTATGCGATCAACGAAAACCAACAAAATAACTTACAAGATTCTAAATTTTCTTTCTCTAATTCCTCCCTACCTAGGATTATTGTTGGACGCAGGGTCTTTACACAGTGTTAGAGGGTTATGATCAGCCTTATGAAAATGTTCCCTATCCCGGCCTGTTACCAGATGAAGTTCCACCCTGTACACCAGTCAGACTTAAAGGTAGGCTTTCAAGATTGGTTTCAAGAAATATCAAATAACCCCCTCTAAAGAGCCTCGCAACCTTTGCACGCTGGCAGGGGGGGGGCGGCTTTTGAAGCACATCTCGAGTCTAGATCATGGTCAATATATCTCACATACTAACTTCCTCCTTTTTTAGATGGAACGCGGTTAAACTGCCCAGAACCAGATATGTTAATGGAACCAACTAGGATATCCCATCTATGGTACCAGTGGGTTCCCTTCTATTTCTGGTTGGCTGCAGCCGCCTTTTTCATGCCTTACCTGCTGTATAAAAACTTTGGAATGGGCGATATCAAGCCTCTTGTAAGGTACATGATTTTAAACATAACAAGAATAGTCGATTACACCCTCATTATGATACACCTAAACTGTGATCGAAACTTCTTCATTTCTGTTATTGTTTTAACGCCACAAAAAATCCCCAGGTTACTCCACAACCCAGTGGAATCAGACCAAGAACTAAAGAAGATGACAGATAAGGCAGCCACGTGGCTGTTTTACAAGTTCGATCTGTACATGTCCGAACAGTCCCTGTTAGCATCCCTGACACGGAAACATGGTCTCGGTCTTGCTATGGTATTCGTCAAGGTTAGAGCTTCCACCTTAGCTTCTAGTACCAGCTTGTTTTTTCTGCAGGGGTTTGTTTGTACTCACTGTCCTACGTAAACCCTGTCTAAAGTTGCTGAACTTACTAAACTCTAGACGATCTATCTATAGAACTACCCGACTCTGTTGTTTAACCCTCTCAGCAATCTACTCTCCAGGTTCTCTTTTGTTAAACCCCTTCCACTCTCCAGGTTCTCTACGCCGTTGTTTCCTTCGGTTGCTTCATCCTCACTGACGAGATGTTTTCCATCGGTGACTTTAAAACCTACGGCAGCAAGTGGGTGCAGAAGCTGAAGATCGAGGATACCCTGGCAACGGAGGAGAAGGACAAGCTCTTCCCCAAGATGGTTGCCTGTGAGGTGAAACGATGGGGCGCTTCAGGTATACCACCCAATTATATTCTCAATTCTTATTCTTATTTGAATACCCAATATAGTTATCATTCCTGACTTAGAATAGGACCCATTTTTCGTAATTTTGAATCCAAGCAGCAGTAGCTAAATCTAAATTCATAAGTTTTTGTAACAATGTAAATATCTAACCACATCCCTCTCCAGGCATCGAGGAGGAACAGGGCATGTGTGTCCTAGCCCCCAATGTCATCAACCAGTACCTCTTTCTAATCCTCTGGTTCTGCCTGGTGTTTGTCATGTTCTGTAACATCATCTCCATCTTTGCCTCCCTGATAAAACTCCTCTTCACCTACGGATCCTACCGTCGTCTCCTCTCCACGGCATTCCTCCGTGACGACAGTGCCATAAAACATATGTACTTTAATGTTGGGAGTTCGGGGAGGTTAATACTCCATGTCCTTGCCAATAACACAGCCCCGAGAGTCTTTGAGGATATCCTCCTGACCCTTGCCCCCAAGTTGATTCAGAGAAAGCTTAGAGGTAATGGGAAGGCTGTGTAGTTGTGGGAGCTATGCACGTGTATTAAAGTTGCACGTGTGTTGAAATATTTGAGTTTCGTTTTGGCACGCGAGTTAAAAGCAGGGCTACGCATGAAAATCAAGGTGTTACCATGGTAACTTGGGTGTGTGGGTAAATCTTTGTTAGAGTGAAAGCAAGAAAGAAGTGAGCGCCCGTTCTGTAATCTCTCCATAGTCTCCGATCTTGAAAGCGAAAATATCTGAACACGATTGGGTAAAACTCTGTAGCAGTCCGATTATATAACAATCTAAGATCTGGCATCTTTTAACAGCAGGAAATGTCAAAAAAGAGTTTGCATGTTTTACTTGTATTTAATGCATATTTGTATAAACACATCTTTACATTAATACATATTGCTATCATAAGTCAGTGTGGGTTTTTGAATGAGCACAGCGAGAGAAAGAAGTGTGTTTTTGCATGATTCTCGAGTGGAAACTGCCAAAAAACTGACCTAATATCGCACTGCACAACAATTTAAACATGTTAAATCCCTCAGAATGTCAGTGAGCTATAGCTATGATCCAGTGAAAAACATACCTACAACATATCCCAAGAGTGTCATGCGTGTGTGAGAGAATTGCTGGCGATGTGAGAAAGACGATATTGTTTAGGATATAATAATGATTGCAGTCAATGAGAGAGAAAGAGATATAATTTCCGTGTTCGAGTTTGTTGTTGTGAATTAAAAAACTGTGTTTGTTTGTCAGTTTCAAAAGTCTGTGTGCTGTTTTTGTTTTTGAGTATGAAAGTCTGATCTAGTCACTGATGCAGGGTGTTAAAAACATGGGATAAAACACTTAGTTGAAAGTTCTTTTAAATGCGGTATGTCGCCCGAAATGCCAGACTCAAGGGATGATATGGCACGCTGAAAAAAGAGGGCGATATGAAGGCCTCCAGGTCGCTCTGGGGGTAGTTTTTTATCTTTTTGACACAACATTTTCACGTGTAAGAACATAAGCAGTTTAGGGTCAGTTTGCACGTGCAAATGTAGATGCACGTGCAAATTTAGCTGCACGTGCAAATACAGCAGCCTGTTTATAACCTACTGGGTTACAAATGCAGCAGCATAAACCGTGGATTAATTGGGTATAATTATTGAGTTTTATTTAGAGCAAATCTTGAGAAACGGACTGATATATTTGTTTATTTGTGAGAAAAATGATCGTTTTCATGTTATTACTTGTTGATGAAGAAGACCTGTAAAGTTATTAATCTGTAAAAAGTATTAAGATCTGTAAAAGTTAAAGAGGACATTTTATTTGACGGTTATTTAATAGGTATAAAACTCATGTGCACTTCAAAAGTTTGGAGTGTATTGTCTAGTTTGTTCCCGACCCTCCTCGCAACCCTAGTTAACACGCGAGGTCTGTTAGTTGCAAAAACAGCTCTGTTAGCACAGCCTAGATGTTAACAACTCTGTTTTTGCTAATAAACAGACCTCGCGTGTTTACTATGGAGCTGCTGTCAGGCCACTGCTCTGACCACAGTTCTCGCGCGAGAGAAATGAGAATTAAGGGTCAGCTGCCAATGACAGTGGAGCTGAGAGTCTGGTACAAAGTTGGGAAACGAAACTTGTTAGTTTGTTACCTGTAAGATTAATATTTCTTTATTTATTTGTAAACTAAAACCACGATCCTCTATTAATTTTAACCAGATAAAATAATTTTCAAGACATACTTTTCAAGACATATATAATTACAAACGGACCCTGATTTACCGGTACCCCGATTTACCAGGAGGAAAAACTTCACCCGATTAGGATATACCGGGCACGCCGATTTTCTGGGCAAACCCTATCCCCCGAGGATGCCACTAAATCGGGGCCTTTTGTATATGTTACTTATTTCACTTCAAGGTGACATGACATTCGCAAATCACAGAAATTAAGGAGTCATAGATCGGTAAATCAAATCAATGTTTTCGTTCCACGATATTATTTCGACGGGGTTGTCTCAGGTCTCTTCGTGTAGTCTTCTGGGGGGTATTTTTGAATTCCTTGATCCTCTCTCTCGTTAGAAGTAGTCGAACCACCGTGACCACTGTGTTATCGCTCCACTGCTACCGGAGGGTGGTGTAGGGATAAACCGGCCATCAACTGGTCGAACTGAGACTCCACTCTTACCTCTGAAATGAAATTCTAGGAGGTTAATGACAATCAAAACTATTGATACCAAGCTGCCATATCGTTAATTTCGTGTTTAATATTCAGCCTAAACATTTATACTACTGCAATGTTATGTAATGGACAGGGACTCAATCGTATGATGCGGATGCATCTTAAAGCTGAGCAACCATTGAGAATTGAGATATCGCTACTCACATTCGGCTATCTCTGAAAGTACCGTCCCACGGTAAAACTCTCCAGGTCCGTGTTGTTGTTGAGGGGTGCAGAGTTCCTCCACAGCTCATTAAAATGTCGAGGCTGGTTAGGGTCCGGGGGCGCTATCGGTCTCCGCGGACTGAAACAAGCTTAATTGTAACAATTGATTGGTATTAAGGCACCAAAACGCACAAAAGGGTACATGGCACATGGAACTATAAATTTATAATGACTCGGGATCGGATAGGAGTCGAAAGCCCGATTTATGACTTGTTGGTCACCATAGTAACCTGCACGGTCCATAACATGCAATTCCTTACCAAGTGTACTGAAATACAGGGCGCGTGGTGTACACCACATTAGGGTTGTAGACGGCTCTGAGAGTTGGTAACCAGAGGCTGGTGGGCTGGAGCTGGTGGAGTCGTGACGTCATGTGTAAACGGTATCGGGTTGTTTCTGAAACGGTATCGGGTTGTTTCTGAAAGGGTATCGGGTTGTTTCTGAAACGGTATCGGGTTGTTTCTGAAACGGTATCGGGTTGTTTCTGAAACGGTATCGGGTTGTTTCTGAAACGGTATCGCGGGTTGTTTCTGAAACGGTATCGGGTTGTTTCTGAAACGGTATCGGGTTGTTTCTGAAACGGCATCAGGTTGTTTCTGAAACAGTATCAGGTTGTTTCTGAAACGGTATCGGGTTGTTTCTGAAACGGTATCGGGTTGTTTCTGAAACGGTATCGGGTTGTTTCTGAAATGGTGTCGGGTTGTTTCTGAAACGGTATCGGGTTGTTTCTGAAACGGTATTGGATTGTTTCTGAAAAGGTATCGGGTTGTTTCGGAAACGGTATCGGGTTGTTTCTGAAACGGTATCGGGTTGTTTCTGAAACGGTACCGGGTTGTTTCTGAAACGGTATCGGGTTGTTTCTGAAACGGTATTGGATTGTTTCTGAAAAGGTATCGGGTTGTTTCTAAAACGGTATCGGGTTGTTTCTGAAACGGTATCGGGTTGTTTCTGAAAGGGTACCGGGTTGTTTCTGAAACGGTATCGGGTTGTTTCTGAAACGGTATCGGGTTGTTTCTGAAACGGTGTCGGGTTGTTTCTGAAACGGTATCGGGTTGTTTCTGAAACGGTATCGGGTTGTTTCTGAAACGGTATCGGGTTGTTTCTGAAACGGTATCGGGTTGTTTCTGAAACGGTATCGGGTTGTTTCTGAAACGGTATCGGGTTGTTTCTGAAACGGTATCGGGTTGTTTCTGAAACGGTATCGGGTTGTTTCTGAAACGGTATCGGGTTGTTTCTGAAACGGTATCGGGTTGTTTCTGAAACGGTATTGGGTTGATTCTGAAACGGTATCGGGTTGTTTCTGAAACGGTATTCACTTGAAGGGCATCATGTTTTGGCAGGACACCTTCCCATCAGACTGTATCTACACATCAGATCTCGTTAGCTGTACCTACATTATTTTGTTGAAATCACTGTTTGCTTGTCCTTGTACTGCCTTTGATTCCCTGCTAATACTTCCCTTTTTATCTGTTGTCCTGAAGAGAGAAGTAGTTTATATATCCGGTTCTGGCTCGGTGTGGTGGCGCTGACCCGGTCTGATTAGCTTAGATCTAAGCGTCGCCAGACAACCCCCTGGCCTCCACTTGCCCCACAAGAATGGGCAACAACTTTGGCCTTTGGGGGCTGAAGTTTCCTAACCATGTTAGTTTTTGAAAGTCGACTGCTCCCCGCCCCCAGAACAACGTGTTACTAAGATGTGCAACTAACCGTGACTGTGCTGGAATCCACAGACCCGCTGCTGCACTATTGCTCATACTGTTACTACCAAACATAGCTGCTATGGCAGCAGGTGGCCAGTTACAAATACATAGAACTGAATCTTTGAATTTTATCAACTAACAAGTAGCTGGATATGAGCTTTGGCAACGAGTTTTGGTTTTGACATATATTATGTCAGAGGTCAAAAGCAAATTAGCAAAACCAGTGGAGGCAAGACATCACATCAATGATGTATGATGTCATACTCGTGATCAATGCAGGCCCAAGTTGGCATAAAAATAAGGTCAAAAGGCAAAGCTCTCACGAGAGCGTGTAAGATCGCCAGCAAAGTCCAGCCCCTCGGTGTAATTCGTGTGAATGGTCACAAGCAGGTGGAGAGCGGATACTCAGTGTGGTGTTTAAAATCAGCCTCATCCGCATACTATCTTCTTTCCAATATCCCACCACTGACTCTCTATCTTATATCTATCTTTTTTCTCTTTAGTGCATATATCCCTTTAATTCAACCGCACCTCATGGATCATGCGTGCATGTCAACTTTTTATGTGCCACACTGTATCAACTCTGAACTTAAATTTTACACATTTCACGGACGTCGAACAGAAGAAAATAACCCAAGTATTTGTACTGATTCTGGTTACGGTTTGGTAGGAAGAAGTAGAACTAGAAATGAACGGCCGACTGGCCTGGCAGTTATTTACAATTGCCAGACATATGACTGACATAATGACACTTATAAGACTGACAAACTGAATGACTTACCGCATCAGCTGCCTTACCTTGCATGGTAACACCAACTCTAACCCGCTCCCCATCCCTTTTAGAATCCCATCCCTTTCAGAGAAAGATGAAAAAGAGTTCCTGCTATAATGACGATATATTAAGTTAGTTCTCAGTCTCACGAGATACAACCCTGTCATGATGGCAAGACATGTTTTACCGAACCAGCTCACAGAGCGTGATTTGACAGACGTCAGACAGCCAGTATGTGAATCTTCTTCCGAGCCTCTTCCATGTAAGTACGTGTGGATGGACACTAGATTCACACGCCGTATGATCACGTGTCTTGGACCACGTGTTAAGTGTAGTGCATGTTGGAGAGTGGGAGAAAGAGAGAGGCGAAAAAGAAAGAGAGGGGGAGAGTGGGAGAGAGTGGGAGAAAGAGAGAGAGGGAGAGAATGAAGTGGGAGACAGAGAGATAAGTGAGAGTAATACAGATCTATATTGAGCTTTTTATAAAATTTCTTTGCTCCATCGATTTATGTCATATTTTACGATCGTCAATGATACCTTGTGAAGGTCATGGATGAAAGCAAAAGACACTTTCTCTTTCTTTCTTCAGGCTATATAATAAATCTCATCCTTTCATCTCTGACTAGTTCTGCTTGAGTGCTTTGCTTGAGAGCTTGAATGAGAGGTTATACCTCACTAATCGATCTCAAAGTCCTGTATCTCTCTCTCTCCCTCTCTCTCTCTCTCTCTCTCTCTCTCTCTCTCTCTCTCTCTCTCTCTCTCTTTCTCTCACTCTCTCTCCCCCGTTTCTCCAATACTAATCCTCCCAATTCTTTCTAGATCAGGTCCACTGAGTCTCCATGATTGAAGTCGTGATCGTTCTCTCAATCACCCTGCTTGTTGGCTGAGAGAGAAAAGACACTAAATATACTGCGTCGATATAAATTGTTTGGAGCGAGATCTGTTGTTTGCTGCCCCTATAATACCTGGTTGTCTTCTTCTGAGCTGTGAGGGATATGACGGAGTATTGTCATAGGGAACGGGTTGACAAGGACTATCTGACTGAAATCAGGTATGCAGAAACTGTTCATATCAGTTTGAAATTGAATTTCTTGTTTTGTGTTTTTTTTAAAATTTTCAATGCTCTCACATCACATTTTGTCACAGTTTGAGCTGTCTCTTATCTCTGTATTGCTTGAGGATCTCTCTAATTGTGAGATACCAATCTCTCTCTGTACTCAACGGCTATGAGTAATGCTTCTGCTAGCAGCTTCAAGGACCGGTTGAGAGTGTATAGTGATGAAAATGAAAGGGTGCGGAGGAGTGTCTATGGTGAAGTACAGGGCGAACTTTTTGACTTGGTGAATGATCTGTTTAGTCTTGCGGGTATGAAGGATTCCTTTCCCAAGAGTTTGTCAGCTAGTCGTAGTGTGTGGGATAGCTTGAAGTGTCCAAGTAAAAGTAAGATCAAGGCGATCAAAAAGCCGGATCTTGACATATTCGTGGAGAAGGTGTGCCTTTTGTTAGTGGAAAGGTGCTACCCTGTACTTGACCGCCTGAGTAACGAAGTGGAAGACAGTGAGAGGAGGATATTGGATAGTCAAGAGGAGTTGATTGTTTCTCAGCGAGCATTGGTGGAGGCTCAGGGACAACTTGTTAAACTTCAGTGTGAGTTGTTGGAGAAGCGGGATAAGGAGATAACTGCAGTACAGGTTACAGCAGAAGAAGAGATCAAGACCTTTTCCTCTGTTCTCAGGAAGGGTTGTGACACTGCCCTGGCTCCTAAGCGAATCAGCACAGCGATTAGTAGTGCAACAGAGGATAGGATGAGCAATTTGATTGTCCATGGGTTGAGTGATTGCAAAAGTGAAAACAACAACGATTTGGAGATAGAAGTCAGACGCCTGTTTGATTACCTAGGCGAGTGTACTACCAATGTTTGGGGTATGGAGCGCCTTGGTAGGTACAAGGAGGGTACCGACCGACCAGTCAAGCTGCGTTTAAGTGGCCGGAATTTCCGAGATCAAGTTCTATCCTCCAAGAGTAGTCTGAAGAACTCGAAAGACTGCAAGGATATTTTTATATCCCCTGATCGATCGCCCGAGGAGAGAGAGGAGAGGAGGAAGTTGGTGGCTGAGCTGAGGGAGAGGAAGGGGGTGGAGCCGGGGAAGAACTTTGGAATCAGAGGAGGCAAGGTGATGGAGGTGGTGATTTGAGTGTATGGGCGTGTGTGTGGGACTGATGATACGTAATTTGCTAGTTTTGTGACCGGATTGTTGAGCATCAGAGTACTGGACATTTAATCTGGAATTTAGACTTAATATTTATTTATATTTTAAGGGTTTGAAGCAGAAGTGAACCGCTCTGATGCTCCGTGTTACTAGGGTTTTTTAGATTTTAGTATTCTACGGGGTCTGAGCGTGTATACAAATGCCAATATTATTATTATTAATGCTGCAGTTAGTTCCCTCTCAAAATCCCTTCCCCATGACACACCTCTCTTAAATCCCCCTATCTTCAGTTGTGATACAAGTGATTGTTGCTACCTCACCCGGGTCTTTACCTACACCGACACCCCTCCTCTTGGCCTCCGGACTTGTCTAGATGCATGGAGCAACTGTACCCCTGTCAAGGGAGCTGTGACGAGTGAGGGGCTAAGTGATCTGGAGAAAATATGGCTGGTAGGTACTCCGGGATAAATTATATTAAATTGTATAATTGGGGTAGGTATAGGTACTGTTTTGGGTACAGTAAAACCTCAATCCAATATTTAAAGGTTGGGATTGTAAAAAGGTAATAAACAACTTCAAAATGTGGGGCTCAGGGAATATGGACTGAAGGTTCAGATCATGATCATGTTGCTATCAACAACAGGCCCCAGGGGTATCTCGGGTCCTAGGACCCCAAGAACTCCGGGGGCTAGGAGGGTCTTGTTCATTCCAAACACCTTCTAAACTCAATTCCCCTATCTAGCTGGTAATCTGTATCCTGTTGGCAATAGTCCTGGTTGTTATTGTTTACTTTATTCTGAGGATCCGGAGACAGAAGTACAAACAGTACCCGGTGAGTAGTGTCTTAATTGGACTTAGTTTTTCCTCGATATATACTGTCCTGGCTATGTAACACATACAGTCAGAACTCAGACCACTGGCTGCTCAGGAAAAGGGCCGATGTCTTGTTATCAGGGTCCGACTGTATCATATGGTTAGTCGCAATCAAAGGATTAGGTTAATATCATGTGGCTTTGTTTTGCAGTCTCTAGGATATAGACATTAGACTGTTAAGTTCCACATTCTTCAATGTTAGGCGCCAAGAAAACAGTGAGAGAGAGAGAGAGGGGAGAGAGAGAGAGAGTCCTTGCTTGCTAAGTGTGTATGTGGGTGCAGGGGGAGCTGCATTTAACGAGCAGCTAGTGAGTTTCTCAAGACGCAACAAACTGTGTGAGATAGATCATCATGTGGGAATTATAGCGAGGGGATAGTATCAGTATCATGATGTTACTTCATCCACCGCGTGTTCATCGGAATTCGACTCTGAATCTGGCGGCCCCTTCTCTCAAGAAACTTATTTTATCATTCCTCCTTGTCAACCCCTATAGCACAAGTTATGATCCCCTATCCTAAACCCTATCCTAAATATTATATATCGCCTTGACCCCTCCCCTATCCTAAACAATTCCCAACCCAATTACCCGTATATCCTCTCGACCCCTCCCCTATCTCAGGATTACGAGACGAAAGGAACGGTTACAGACTCCCCTGCCAGCATGGTAATACAAGTGGAGAGTGCACCTCCTCCCAAGCCTGTTGAGGCTGCAGCTGCCGTGTTTGCAGTTACTAACGCTACCCTGAGACCCACTACAAGAGAGAGGACACCGCCCGATCTGAGTGCCAAACTGGATCATCTTCTCAAGGTATACATTGCAGGACATTGCAGTGACAAACAAACAAACAAACAAACAAACAATACATTGCAGGGGGTTCAAGATTACAGTTAGACCCTAGAATTACATATAATTGGGATGAATTGATATAGGGCTAGAATAGAAACTCTTCGAAAAGGGCTAAATTTGGGATACATGCATAGGTTAAAATGTCGCGAGATTCTGATCAATCACCATCTAAAATATGTTTCCCTCAGGGTCGTGATGAAAAGAAGTTGTCAGCACTGTTGGAAACTATAAACGAGTACTACAAAGATCAGGTAACGTGGGGTGTGGAAACTGAGTAATTTCAGTCCTAGCTATTTTTGCCTGGGTCTGCTGTTTAGGGCCATGATGGCATCGTCCGTGGTGGAGACATGTGGAGGGGGTGACCCCTGTGGTGATCTCACGTAGAATTTGATCAGGCTTAGACGACTGTTTTGCCTAAAAAGTGTTGCCACCATGTAGCCCAGTTCAAAACTTAAGAAACACCAATTTTCAATCGGAATTAATTTACAAGTAGGGTCACAAGAATTGGATTACAATTTACACAGCAGAACACAATCAAACATACACATAAACTTCAAATAGTACATGGTCCTTATTTCAGCACAGATCTAGATATATATTTAGACACATCTATTAATTAATTAATCAATATTATATCTAGCACATATGCTCATGTTTACAGACACCATCTCCGCACATGACTGTTCCAGAGGGGCACTCATCCTCTGGGCTCCCATCTGATCCCTCACACCAGTTGCAAGTGTTAGCACAGTTCTTGAGCATCCAGTTGTAGTATCTGGAGAGAGGGGAGGGGGTTAGATGGGTCATTAGGTGATTGGTTAGAGGGGTGGTTAGAAGGTGGTTAAGGGGTGGTTAGAGGAGTGGTTTGAACGGTGGTTAGATGGGTCGTTAGAGGGGTGCTTAGAGGGGTGTGTAGGTGGAGTGTAGTATCTGAAGGCAGAGGTGGGTTAGAATTCTGAACGATGGGGGGGGGGGTGTCATGGTTAGCATTCAGATGATATTGAACGAGGCAAGATGGAATTAGGATCAGTGAAATGTACTGAGAGTCCAGCTTACCAGGAACCGACCGAAACAAGTAAACAACCAATCAGAACTCGTTATTTAGGTCACGTGACTGGTTATCAGCCAATCAGGGACCAGTATTTCCTGATTCGGTCGGTTCATGCAGCTTACCTGCCATTCTTCACACAGTATGTCTTGTATCGGTTACACCTCCTGTTCTTGTCCTTGCAGCTCACCTTCTCCTCCTCTTTATCTTCCTCTTTCTCATTGTCGTTGAAGTCTGGTTTGTTACAGCGGTTCCTAAAAACAGAGATATTGGGGTTAGAAAACTGTAGAAAAGTGAAGGTTTCAAGGACGAACGTGGCACTAATAGAGGAGAGGAGAGAATTAGTTGTATACAAATCGAGTCAGATTATTCTTACCCGGAGCAGGTTGCTTTTGCGAGGTATCCATAGCTGGCAATCCTGCAGTTGTCCCTGACAGCCCGGCTCATCAGGACATATCCCTTGGCACCCCAGTTGGCACCCCAGGAGTTCCTGACCCTCCAGTAGCCCACACCACCCTGGGTTCCATATCCCACAACTGTCACCGCATGGTTAGGACTAGTTGTGGTCTTGCAGGCGTTAGTATCCTTGTACAGACCACTCTGGTACTTGAAGAAGGAGCTTCCAACGTAGATTGCAACAGATACAACTCCTTTGGTCACAGCGTTTTGAAGACTAGCGTCACTTCGTGCAGTTGTGTATCCAGTGATCTTGGCCTTGGTCAGAGAGTTTCCCTTATTCCTGTAACTGCAAACTCCATCTTTTCCTTTGTACGAGGCCTGGGTGACAGATGCAAGTCGGCCAGCTTTCTTGACATAGTCGATAGGAGCATTCAACCATCCACCGTTACACCCATTCCGGCTTCCCTCATAGGCGCAATCCAGGATTTCTTGATCAGAGAATGCTACCAGATCCCCAGTTGTAGTGTAGTAACTACCCTCCATACCGGATACTGCTGCAAAGGCCCAACAGGACCCACATCCACCCTGGTTCTTAATGGCCGGTTGGGCACCTCGGGACACCCAGTTGATATAGGACGGGGCAGACACCATGGAAACCGTCATCACTTCCTCTTCTTCTTCCTCTGGGACAGGAGCGTCGGTGATGTTGAGTCCAGTAAACTGCATTCTCTCCTGTTCAGTCATGATGGAAAACTTGTTGATCTCTGCATGGTAGGGGCAGTCAGGGTCCGAGTTGATGTCATCCACCTCTTTTTTGTAGTTCTTGAAGGCCAGGAAGTGTTCTTTCTGGGAGGCAGGGGTAGCAGAACTAAGCATCAGCGTCTCTCCATCAGCGTCTGCAGAAAACCGCTCCAGAGCATCAAAATACTCCTCGACAAGGGAGGCAGAGAGGGTCAGGGCGAGTAGGGAGAAGAGAAGTAGTGCTGTTTTCATGGTGTGAAGGATTAAACTGAGCAGTGGGTGGTGGAGTGGAGCTTAAATAGTACGGAGAATTGAGGCATTGTCACGTCAGTTAGACATTGCCCAACTATCTCTAACAGTAAGGTTTTTGTTGCGCCTTTAACACCACATTGTGCAATCAAAGCTACTATGTCGACCATTGTGTTAACTACTCTGTCGCCCATTGTCTGTCGACCAAACAATGACAGATCAGAAACCCAATATGACCGGCCCTGTTACTTGTGTCTGGACCTATTTCCTTTGTTGGGCAATATCAAAGCTGTCTTGAGCTTGTTACAATGGACAATGAAAAGTATTGTACCATATTGTTGTTAACAGGGTCCGAAGGTCTTCCGTAATTGTTCAGCAGTGATCACAAACAGTGCTTTCACCTCTTACCAAACAATTCTATGTACAAAGTTGACTGTAACAAGGAAATTTACCAACAGCACTCTTCTTGACCTAGTCACTAAGAGTAAGTCACTAGGGGGAGGGGGAGGGGCCACCTTGCCAGCACAGTGATATATATCCCCTGAATTTCCGTACATACAGCAATGTAATTATGGTGTCTCGCCAGCTTAGGAATTGTTTGCTTTTTTCAACAAGGAGCTGGTCAGAGAACCAGAACCAAAATGGTCAGCACTCCATTTGTATTAATTAAAGCTGACCCCCCCCCCCCCCCCGGGTTAGCCGACAATAATTCTAGAATAGTCGTATAGTAGCCCCAAGAAAACAACTTCAGGTCTGTGTTATTGTACATGAGGGACAGAATAAATATTTAGGCACCAGAATTAGACCCTGAAGAGGGGTCTGTTTCGGGTTTATGAATGACTAAAAGGGGAGTGAGGGTTGAGGACATAAACATGTATCAGGGGTTTGAATTAAAGTGAGAGTGTACCCACCCAATTCTGTTTCGGTCCACTCTTGGTACTCTTTCTTTGTCGCTCAAACCATGGAAACCGATAAGGAAGCACCAAACACGGTTATTATCGATGTTCAAGTAAAACTATAGATATTTTCAATGCATTCAAAATTCTATTCAATTCTCACAATTTTAACTTCAAACAAGATTATTCACCCAGGCAGGGAAAAAAAGGTATACCATCACACTTGGCATTTTAGGTCCAGAGCTATCACTTGGCATTTTAGGTCCAGAGCTATGGCGCAAAATGCGCGTTTTACACATTTTATACCGCTTTTAATACGAACCACGGGGTTATACAATCTCCCTCGCAATCGGTAGTAACTGTTTTACAATCGTTATCATTTTCACATCTATGGTAGTAGTCTACTTCCCGTGATGTAAAACTAAAACGCTGTACTGCATTGTCACCATGCTGGTAGCAATACGAAATTCCCATCATTTCGCACCATTTCCAGCACCTCCCATGGGGTACATCGTTAGAACAGCCATCACCGTACTGGTCTGCATCCCCTGCTGGGAGAGATCAAGGGATTATAATTGACTGTAAAAATGTTAGACATGTAATGTACTATAATATATAATATTAGGTACATATATATATATGAATATCACTGTGATTTGTGGGGATTGTGTCCTCAGGAGAACTCGACAGGGCAATGAAATTTCCCTGGAGTACTGTACAAATAGAAACACTCGTGTTTGTATTTATATATATGAATATACATATATGTATATGAATATATTAATATGGAATTGGATATATTAATATTTTAATTAATATGTATAATATATGAATATATCAATATTTAATATGAACCTTACCTTCGCTTGGCAGCGTGAAGAAAAGTAAAGCAAGGGTGCACAAAATCAGTTTCATAGCGGTTTAGTAGTAGTTGAGCAAAGAATAGTATAATTGAGCTGCGTATATTATAATGTTGGTTGGTATTTCTAACCTGCCCCATATTTAAAGGGGGACCTGCCCCTCTCCGTTCAACTGATCCTTATCTCCCCAACATGGAATGCTGTCCCAGCTTGGAGCAACATATCACTAGTATTAATCCTAGCCGCATGTATAATAATTATACGGCCAGGATTAATAACTAATACTTATATCTAATGGTTAATGAACGCACACATTTACTGAGCAGTACTCTGCCCCACTGCGGTTTATTTAAGTCATCAGTTAGCACGTGCTGCAGTCGTACGTATATATCGCCCCATGAGGCCAGTGTATGTCGAGTCGTGGACAAATAATCGTTAGTCTATAACACATATTATAATCCCATGGTGTTTAAAATAGTTAGGTTGAGTAATATCATGAATATTAATATAATGGGGCCACCTTTGCGCTGGCAAGCGCAGTTATTATATACTCCGATTATTAATCGATAGTTTGTTTGTAGGTTGGCACCGATAAAGTTGAATACGCACAGAGTGTCCTAGAGGCATGGAGACTGGAATCAGAACTACAAGCCTTCTGTAACAGGTATTATAGTTACTTCAACTATTGGTTACAATTAGTCACCCTTATTATTGCTTGCACGGAGGGGTAATTTTATTACCAACTTCAACGACAATGTTCATCTGTTCTCTAAATTTAGATTAACTTAACTGGTCTAGGCTATCTAGACTGTAGAAAATTATACATGGATCAAACACATCATAGTACACGGCCAGTTGTCTATAAGTAGACATCTGGTCGTGTACCACATACTACAGCTGCTCTTCCTCGCGACCTCGCAGCAAGATGATATGTTTGGAGCAAGGTTCCGATATATTACCAATTGCTGTTTGTTATTTAGGTCGGACATGTCAGCAGATGACATCTCAGCGTTTAGACACTGTGTAGAGCGGGCTGATGGGCCTGTAGAAAGGGAGAGGATCCATCCCATGGTACTGAAACACGCTCACCAGAGGCTCAAATCTGAACTTGCTAAACAGGTATTATTATATATTATATCATGTGTACAGCTCTGAATATATTCCTCCGTACATCACCCCTCCCTCCCCTGAATCACCCATCTCCTCCGTACATCACCCCTCCCTCCCCTGAATCACCCATCCCCTCCGTACATCACCCCTCCCTCCCCTGAATCACCCATCTCAGCTCCGTACACGCACCGTCCACCCCTTTAGTAGGTTTACCAGTACATCTCCCCTCACTTCCAATACATCATAACCTTCTAGCTTCCTGTGTATAACCTCCTTATCTCCCCAACAAGGCAGTTATATCAGAGTTACGGTTCCGTCTGACCTCGGCAATACAAAGTGACAGTTATGAGGACTTGGAGATGGTCGTTGAAACTATCAGAGCAAAACAATTTGATGATGTGAGTATTTTACGAAAAATTCTCAGTAGAATTTGGTCCATTTGTTTTAGAATTCGAAACTGACCATGTTCCATTGGCAGTGCCGATGTACCTTTAATAATAGCTAGTTATTGTCTCCCTCAGTCCCTCGCTGCAGATTTGTCTAACCCGCTTCTCTCATTTAGGTGTTCGAAAAAGAGTTAGAATCCGCTCGTATCCAGTTTGTTAAGTTATCACAGCTGGACAGAAGTGCTGTTGAGAAAGAGCTGACAAGTGCAGTTTCGGCAAGAGATACAACCGCTCTACGTCGGGCTATACAGGTCAGTCACTATAACAGCTGCCACTATTGATCCTATTACTATACTGTGTTTCAGGAACCGACCGAATCAAGTAAACAACCAATCAGAACTTGTTATTTAGGTCACGTGACTGGTTATCAGCCAATCAGGGACCAGTATTTCCTGATTCGGTCGGTTCCTACTGTGTTTATAGAACTTGTACATAATCTTGGTTACGAAGTCACCCCTCTTATAATAAGAGGGGTGACTTCGTAACCAAGATTATGTAATAATAATAATTATATTGCATGAGCGATTATAACGCGGAGGGGTAATTTCATTACCAATACATGATCAGTGATTGATTTCTGCTAGCCTTTTTGTTTCTACTCGTATTTGTTTGTTTATTTCAATTCTTCATGCTTCATTGTGTAGTTCATGCTTGTTGGCGACACACGTGCACTCATAACAAACTATGTCACTCATAACAAACCTTATCACTCAAGAGAGAGATGTAACTATTTAAGAATAAGAGAGAAATTATTAATATTAAACTAGGGAGATTTGACTGTAACACATGCCCCCCCCCCCTTCAGAGGGCTGAGAGATAACTGTAACATATGCCCCCCTTCAGAGTGCTGAGAGACAACTATAACACATGCCCCCCCCCCCCTTCAGAGGGCTGAGAGAAGTACCTTTGTGGAGGAGCTGGGAGGTCAGATATCAGTTGCTAAGCGAACTATTGATGAGTTAGAGGAGATACAGGAGTTACAAAACCTTCACAGGTTAGTACACACATCCAGAAGGGGCTGGTTAGAGGAGATACAGGAGTTACAGAACCTTCACAGGTTAGTACACACATCCAGAAGGGGTTTATTGGGTAGAAGGGGTTGGTTAGAGGAGATACATAATTAACCTTCACAGGTCAGTACACAGTCAAATATCAGAGCGATTGAAATCTTTTGGGAGATGTGAAGGCCATCATTAGGTTTTTGGTATACTACCATCCCGACAATAACACTTTCTTCCATCCAAAACACTTCCTTCCGTCCAGTCCTCCCAATAAAAAGTAGACACGTTCATTATAGTTAGTTAATTCAATATATCACACAAAATATTCAAGCAATAATAACAGCAGGGCATCTCGGGGTATTATCAGCCCTCTTCCTCTCCACTCTCCGTTGGTTCTGGAACCACACCCTGATGGTCTCCTCCTTCAGTCCCGTCTCCTCGCTCAGGTTCCTCCTCTTCATCTTGGTGAGGTACCGGCTCTGGCAGAAGGCCAACAGGAGGGCGTCCATTTGGGAGGGAGTGATGTTAGTTCGGTTCCGGGGCAGTTCAGCAGATCGGGTCTGGCGTCTCCGGAGGAGGGAGTAGGAGGGACAGGTTGGGGTGGTGCAGGAGGTAGGTCCGGGACAGGTGTGGGGTAGGGTGAGAGGAGGTGGTGTCATGGATTTAGGGATGGAGAGGGTCCTGGCTTGGAGCAGGATGGAGGAAGGGAGGGTGGCAGGTCGAGGAGGTGTAGCAGTAGGTCGCCTCAGTGGTGCCAGAACGGACTGGACAGGGGCTGGTGTGGGAGGGGCCGGTTGGGCAGGTCGTAGTGGTACAGAAGGGGTTTGTTGGGCAGAAGGGGCTGGTTGGGCAGAAGGGGCTGGTTGGGTAGTAGGTCCACTGGAGGATGCCACACGTCGGAGGGGAGCCAGGCCACTGGGAACAGTCAGGGTTGGTGGTGGAGTAGGGACAGTAGGTTTGGGCAGGGTTGCTGCAGGAGTGGTAGGTTTGGCAGGTTTAGTGGTAGGTTTAGGGGCTGCAGGCAGGGTGGTAACAGGTTTCCTCTTGGTCACTACAGCAGATCTCCTCATGGGTTGTTGTTGGGTTTGTCCCAGTCGGTGTTGTATAGCCCGGAGTTCGCTGAGTTGCTGCTGGAGAGAGGACTGGACAGGTGCAGTAGGGGTGACGGTAGGAGGCAGTAGGGCGGGAGTAGGGTGTTCCAGTAGGGTGTGAGTAGTAGGGAGAGGTAGCATATCTGGCACTGGGCCTCCTCACTGTAGAGCTCAGGATGGATTCGATAGAGAAGGAAGACATGGTGGAGAGTTAAAACAAGGAAGTCGTTGTTGATGATGGTTGGGGATGATTGAATTGTGGGTTGTGTACGATCTTTATACTGCCATCACCCAGTACCGATTAACGCCACCACCCACCGTTATAGGAGACTCACAGTGCACTCATATATCACTCCCCGATACAGGGTGTTAGAAGAGATCTTGACTCTTGTGATACAGGACCTTGTAGGGCTGTTAGAGGAGACCTTGACTCTAATTGTGATATAGGACACCATGCTAGTGGGTCAGGGTGGTACTGTTACAAGAGAGAGAGGGGTAACACGTATCGTGGAGTGTTGTAGTTGGTAATGGATCACATGTCACGAAGTGAACCTTGTTAGTCGGTCTTGTTAGTTAGAAACATGTTACACCGTGTGTGGATCACATGTCTAGGTGGGCTGATGATATGGGAAGTCGAGGATCACCCTAACTCTGTCTGGCGCCGCGATCCCCATCTGAGCACAGAGAATCAAATGGGGGTATGGCGCTGCCATACAACCCTAGCTCGATCTAATCATGTGTTTTTTGAAAAATAAAACCGGTGTGTAATGATCTAAATAGCGGTAATAAAAACAGATCGGCTCACAATTACAACTAAACAGCTTTTTTCATTTCTTTTTCAGTATATTATCATGTTTCCTTATCCATTTCGATCTACTAAGCTACTGCTTGCACTAGCTGCACCAGCTTGTAGTGGTCGTAGAAGTGGCACTTCTAGAAACTCTCCTTCTTTTGAAAAGTCCCTGCAATCCGAATCCGAAGGTTCCTACTCCTGATAACAAATATCAGGGGATTCAGAACAGAGTTGGCGAGTTTCACAACTGACACTTTTCCAAGTTGTCCCAGATGTTTCTCATAGGTTTCCTGGTTGGTGTAGTTGGCTGGGTTTAGTCGAATAAATGCCCGTGCTGTAACGATACTTCCAATACACACCACATACACAGCGGAAATAAGGAGGGTGGTGGTTGCAGCGTGGGAGTGGCTACTACTACTACTAGAGTAGGAGTGGTTGGAAAGATGGTTGCGTGGTTTGGAGAGGGCCCTCCATGTCAGGAGGGAGGACACCACTAGTATTAACATTAGGAGGGCAGATGGGATCGCTTCTAGAAGTACAGCAGGTAGTTGAAATCTTATCAGAGAGCTTTCTTCAGCAGCGCAATCTGTAGTTGGACCTAGGTTAGGAGCAGCTGTAGTAGGAGGATCTGGGGGCTTCAAAGTTGGTCTGGCAGGATCAAGAGGCTCTAAAGTTGGTCTGGCAGGATCAGGGGGCTCTAAAGTTGGTCTGGCAGGATCAGGGGGCTCTAAAGTTGGTCTGGCAGGATCAGGGGGCTCTAAAGTTGGTCTGGCAGGATCAGGGGGCTCTAAAGTTGGTCTGGCAGGATCAGGGGGCTCTAAAGTTGGTCTGGCAGGATCAGGGGGCTCTAAAGTTGGTCTGGCAGGATCAGGGGGCTCTAAAGTTGGCACGGGAAGGGGAGGCTCCCCGATTCTAGATACGCTAGATTCTAAATTCTGAACATGCTGACTTGTTGGAATCTCTATGAGCACTGCATCAGCTATTGAAATTCCCAAAAACAGGACTGAGACACTGAGGAAAGATGCGTAGACGACCCGTTTATCGATTTCGTAAAACGGTTGTGTGCTAAGAACTGCCCGAATGACAGAGAGATAGACGGTTACTAGGCCAGATATTAGAATCAGGATCATATAAAACTCTTTCCCAATGATGTCAAGACTGCTTGCCGTTAGGTTTTCACTTTGATCCGACCTTGATACAAATCCAACAACTGCTACACAGATGTAGTAACTACATATCACAAAATCAACTGCATTGAGAACCGTCTGAAACCTTGTTACCGAGTCCCGGACTGCTGTTTGAAATGGATAAAGGACTACGAGGTTTATTGCCAAGTCCAAACACTTCCAAACAACACATATGACACCAATACCGGCCACAATTCTGCCTCCCAAGTCGCAAAGTTTAGTGGAATGGGACTATATTCCCGGATCAGTGGTGGCCAAATGATATCAATTTCAGTTGTTGTATTCATCTTTTAATACTGGGGATGTTTCGTATTACAACATTGCTTCATCAATATATATTACAACGACGAAGAAAAGATAAAATATATATGCTCTTATCAACAAAAATTAGTTAGCATAAAATCGTTCATAACTATAACGTTGTGACCTGATGATAAAGGCGGCGTCCTCTATTATAACATGTTCAGTCCTGTTTATATAGATCACCGATTAGCTCCCGCTACACCTGCCCAACATAGATCATTAACACATTGGTTGAGAGAGGGAGAGGTCGTTATGACGCTGAGAATATACAACGACTCACCTGCTCTCGCAGCTACCAGCTAGATATTATAGACAGTGCTCTATTGCTCTAAATACGGGGGTAGGGCAAGGAGTCCTTACTTGTCCTTACTTGTCCTTGAGAAAGAATGATCGTCCTTGCCAAGGACTCATTCTTTCTCAGTTTCTCGCTATGTCTCTCTCTCTCTCTCTCTCTCTCTCTCTCTCTCTCTCTCTCTCTCTCTCTCTCTCTCTCTCTCTCTCTCTCTCTCTCTCTCTCTCTCTCTCTCTCTCTCTCTCTCTCTCTCTCTCTCTCTCTCTCTCTCCTCTCTCTCTCTCTCTCTCTCTCTCTCTCTCTCTCCCTATGCCTCTCTCTCACCCTCTCTCTCATTCTCCTTATCTAATATCTACCTCTTTGTCTATCTATGTATTATATCTGTCTCAGATTAAAGATATCCACGGCAATAAAGAGTGGAGAGATAAAGAAGATGGAGTTGGCTCTCAGCAATGCTAAAATGGACGGCTGTGGAGAGGATCTGAAGATAGAGATAGGTAATTAGCTAGTTGCTAATTTACTAATTATCAGATTAGCTATCTTGGAGGATTATCTTATCACTTCTTCTCCTTAAAACTCCCCTTTTATATCCCATCACTCCATTTTTATATCCCACTCTTGCCAATTTTAGGTGATCTAGAGACAGCATTGAAAAGACGGTACCTGCAAAAGCGGTTGAAGGGAAACCTTAACGTTGCCATTCAGGTATAACCTGTTACACGATTGTTACCATAGTTACCATGGTAACATGATTGTTACCATAGTTGCCATGGTAACATGATTCTTACCATCGTTGCCGTGGTAACATGTTGCATGCCCTGTAGAGTACTGTAGAGTGTGAACTGCATGAATTAAAAGAAGTGTCCTGAGATTTAGTAAAAAAGTGTATATTGATGTCCTGATAATTCATTCTTGCATGACCTATATATATTTTGTTTCTTATTTTGTTACACACGTTACACATAGTTGGTGGTTGCATGCAGCTCCAGCACACCATGTAATGTCCCACTGTCACCAGGGAGTTCAAAATTTGTCATCTTTCACGAACCCCATGATCGGCACCTAGCTGGGACCAAAACAGCAAAGATCACTGCCAATTAACTAATTAGCTACATGGTTTAAACGTGTCCCAATTAACCAATTACACGGTTTAAACGTTGACTATCTAGTTCCTACAGAATCTGGATCTCATCAAGTTACGGAGGGCTATTAACGAAGTTACTGCATCGGGATTTCTAAAGGAACTTGGTATTGAACTTGATCAGGTAATTAGTTAATTAGTTAATTAATAATTAGTCAGTTAATTAATTAATTAATCCTTTGATCATTTACGTTTCGGTTTTCAATATAGAGTCTACAAGGGTTTCTACATTGTAGACTCTACATTGTAGAAACCCATGCTCATACCATGTTTTCCAGGAAGCGACCGGTTCGGTGGGAAAAAACCCGGTTCGGTCGTTTCCTGATGTTTTCTACGCCATCAAAACTGTAAAAAGGCCCGAGTATAATCCCTCCTAATATATATAACTCTTTCCTGCAGGCCCAGGGGTTGCTATCGAAGTTGGAGAGGCTGGACTTGATAAAGAAGGCGGTTATGGATCTGACTAACAATAACATTGCTGAAATCAAGAGCTACACCGCCCCTCCAATACAGGTACGACGAACACTCCCACATAGGCAACGGTTACCTATTTCTGATCCGTCTGGCGGCATGTTGACCCTGAGAGTGAGCGCACTGTGCCACTGTTTTGAGAACAAAGACGGGGATGGCACCGCGCCAGACAAGTTCTGACCTACTCCCAGGGAACCCCCCGTTTCACTTAGGCCAGGAGTTAGACTCTTTGGAGCATTAATTGAGGCAGTATGCTTTGCAAAGTCCGAATCTCAAAACAAACAAACATTTTACCATGGTAACCCCTAAAACCATATGGTAACCATGGTAACCATGTTACAGGTACACAAGGTTCTGATGGCGTTACTAATTGTCCTGGGAGAGGAACCAGAGGTAGTGAGGGACTGGTTCGAAATACAGGTACTATAATTATCATATAGCTATTATAGTAATTGGCATGATCAATTATACGAATGGTCTTTGTTAGAGTAATCTCTTCTCTGACCTGTCAGAGCATTGGCCTGACCCTATTCTCATTTCGGAGCGCGCGAGAACTGTGGTCAGAGCATTGGCCTGACAGTCTCTGACAATTTGATATCCCCCTGTCTAACTTAACAAGTACTGCAAGAGAATCTATCCCATCTTTTTTTCGAACTTTGTCATTTGAACTTGTAAATATTCCCCTCCCCGCTGACTATATACAGTCGTACCCCGATTGAGTGGCATCCTCGGGGGAAAAAAAATTCTGCCACTAAATCGGGGTGCCACTAAATCGGGGTCAAATAATGTTAATTTTCGTATATCGGGGGAAAAAATCCTGCCACTATATCTATATCGGGGTGCCACTAAATCGGGGTGCCACTAAATCGGGGGCCACTAAATCGGGGTCCGACTGTATATGAATCCCCACTTCGATCCCCACCAGAGCATATTGGCCTAACAGTCCGGTTAACATGCCCCTAATCCCCAATATCTCCGTGTGCAGGTTATTCTAGTGAAGACGGGACGGTACTCCCTGAAGAGACGGGTCCAGGAATACAATCACGCTAATTTGAGTATAGGAAACGCAAGAAGAGCAGCCACCATAATAAATGATCTATCCCCTGAGGAGGTAACCTATACTAGATTCAGGAACCGACCGAATAAGGAAATACTGGTCCCTGATTGGCTAATAACCAGTCACGTGACCTAAATAACGAGTTTTGATTGGTTGTTTACTTGTTTCGGTCGGTTCCTGACTAGATTATGTTTCCTATCGCATGTTCTGTCACATGCCCGGCTGACTATTATAGCTGTAGAACTTCTTTGCAGCTATTATAATACTAGTCAGCTAGGCATGTGAATTTTTGACATGTTCCTTGCCTGTCAGCTCTCACACCGGGTCGAAGGCCCGGTGTGAGCTTACGCGAGGCGCTTAAAGTGCCGAACAGACAGACTGCGTAGCATGGCAAGTGAATGTGATGAACTTAAATTTTCTAAATTCTAATATCTGATTTCTGAACCCCTCCTCTCTCAGTTGAACACGATTAGCAAGGCAGCGAAGGTGTTTTACCTTTGGACTAGTGCTGTGGTCGAGGATCGCCTATCTCTAGATATCATCAAGTGAAGACACTTTTAGATAATTCAACCCTTGTCCTAATTTCCAGTTGGCCAGTTATGGTAGTGTCACTGTGTTTTGTTAGCGCTGGCTTGGAAACTGTGACGCTGCGTACTGCGTGAAACACTGTGTAATGAATAGAAGACGTGCATTGTGTGTGGGATCTTTTAGATAATGTGCATGGTATTGGCAATCGGACTGAAATGTTAATTTTTATATTTTTTGTGTGACGTAAAAGAAAATGTTAATAATAAGTGTACAATGAGAACTTTATATATTTATACCGTACTTGTCAGGGATTAGACCGTGAGATTAAATATCAAAAAAAACTTTTTTATTTAAAAACCTGCCCTAGACTGATGATGATGATCATAGCCGGATTGGGAGTATCATGATTGTGAGAAAACAACACGAACGACGAACGTCTTTTATCAAACGTTTTTAGCCAGTGGGACATTGCATTGTTGAGTACTCAACAAGTGGGACATGTAATTGAAATATAAATGTGTACGGCAATGAAGTTTTAATTGTAGAAAACCGTTTGTGATCGATTATCGAACTTTGTCACTTTGACTTGTACACAATGCAATGAATGAAAAGACAAAGCTAAGTATTGCAATACGAACAAAACTTACAGTCTTTTGATTGATGTAACTAATTGAGTTGAGTAAGATCAAGACACTATTACAGTATAGTTACACTGTTCCTATCGGCTATCATCCCGAAATAACAATGATGGAGTCTGTTCTTACATTGGGATTTGTATAATGTTGAGTCTATCCAACCTTGGCTTCCCTGATTAAATTGACGTATGGCGCGAGATTTTGGTATCCACTCTGCAGTTATGGATTGCGCGTGCAGTGTGAGCGCGCGTTACGCTCCAGTTGCAGTTACAAAATTGAAACTTGACATCATCAGTTTCTCGGCCAGCGTTATATGAGGCCCCTCGGAAATGTTCAAGTCGTGCACAATCAAGTCACGCCCACCAATCACAGCTCAGAACGCGCGAAGCACCCCGCGCGTTCTGAGCTGTGATTGGTGGGCGTGACTTGATTGTGCATGACTTGAACATTTCCGAGGGGCCTCATAGGCGTTATATAGGGATCCCTAAAAAAGTTCAGTATTTACACAGCGTTTACACAGTCTTCACACAGTCGTTACACCCAGAGCGCCCGCGCCGCTCTGGGTGTAAAGACTACGGTGGCAGATTCCGGCCAAGAGTTTTTTCAATCAAGTGAAATATTTTTGTTTGAAGGCGATAACCCTATGATAAAACGATTAGAAGAGACGGTGGATAACTTTGTTTCTGAAGTTTACCTGTTGAATTCGGACAACACGACGAGCATCACACCAGATGAGTTTACTCAATGTTATAGATCGATTCAAGCTGCACCCGATTCAATGTTAACCAACGACAGCTTAGCTTCGCCTAGCAAGCACTGGGGTTCGTACTTTAGACATTGTCTCAAGGACCGAACTACGAGTGAAATAATCGAGGCTACTTCGCGTATTTTTCTCTCCAGTATGAAACTTGCCCGAGCAACAATGAACAATTTTGAAACGGTTATCAGTGTGGAAAACCTCGAGAAACAGCTGCGTGAATGTAAAGAAGAACTTGACCGCCATCGGGTTAACGTAATCGAGCTTCAGCAAACGGTTATCAACCACCAGAAGCAACAACTCAGTACAGTGACAGCATCGGTGCAGAAGGTGAAAGCCTACTCTACTGTGCTAGCACAGAATTGTGCTGCAACCTCCCCCAAAGTGGGAAAACCACTACCAGTGAATCATCCTACTCCCGTCCAACAGCCCGGAAGAGAGAAGAACATGGTTGTGTTTGGTCTCCCAGAAACAACCGATAGAGTAGCTAAAACTACTTTAGACGAACTTTTTGAGGAATTAAATGAGAAACCGAAAGTGACTACGATGAAACGCATCGGCGAAAGAAATGAGAAGCGCCCTAGACCGCTCTTAGTATCCCTGGAGAAGAGAGCGACTCTCCTCGCACTCCTCAGAAAGGCACGAAACCTCAAAGACTCCAAACAGTTTTCGGCTGTTTATCTCTCTCCGGATCTTACGCCCTCTGAACTGAAAGAGCAAAAAGCTCTAAGGTCCACTTTGAAGCGGATACGATCAGAAGATCCTGACGGCTGCTACTTCATCCGTAATAATCTTATCCAAGTGGGATAGTTCCTCACTAACTCACCGTTATCAGAGAACCGTGCTAGGAGCAGGCAGTCTACTGCAGTCCCTTTCAAATTAAGGAAAACGAGTTGTCTGTATACAAACTGTGTCAGTGCGGGATATAAACTGTCATTTTTATTTATTATTTATTATTTATTTCAAAATAAAAATAAACATGTCGTTAAAATTATTGGCCGGAATCTGCCACACACGTGGCAGATTCCGGCCAACAAACTGAAACTTACTTATATCAAGGCGAAAACCGCTATACCCGACTAATTTTGATACGCTGAATCACGTAAGCAACTTTTCCAATCCCTCAGAGGTCGGGAAAGTGTCCTAATTGAGCATAATAGGGTCTAATTGACCCCACTTACAACTTTTCACCTGGAAACGATAGACGCTTATGTGAAGGTACTTTTCCGACTAATTTTGATACGCTAAATCCCGTAAGCTATTTTTCAAAGCCCGACGAGGTCGGGAAAGTGCCCTAATTGAGCAATTAAGGCCAATTAGACCCAATTATACTCAATTAAGGCAAATTCCCGAACTCGGAGAGCTTGGAAAAGTTGCTTACGTGATTCAGCGTATCAAAATTAGTCGGAAAAGTACCTTCACATAAGCGTTTATCGTTTCCAGGTGAAAAGTTGTAAGTGGGGTCAATTAGACCCTATTATGCTCAATTAGGACACTTTCCCGACCTCTGAGGGATTGAAAAAGTTGCTTACGTGATTCAGCGTATCAAAATTAGTCGGGTACAACGGTTTTCGCCTTGATCTAAGTAAGTTTCAGTTTGTTGGCCGGAATCTGCCACGTGTGTGGCAGATTCTGGCCAAGGTTTTTTTAGAATCTTGGCCGAGATCTGCCACTCGCGTGGCAGATTCCGGCCAATAATTTTAACGACATGTTTTTTTTTTTTTGAAATAAAATTTTTATAAAACTTCAAACAAAAATATTTCACTTGATTGAAAAAAACTCTTGGCCGGAATCTGCCACCGTAAAAGACTGCGTCTTTCGCACTCGATTTGCAGCGTTTTCGGAAACTTTTTTCGCCGCAGCGCTCAATTTACTCAATTGTGCAGCACACAATCCAATATTTTCTTAGAAAAAGCCGCAAAACGCAGCACGCGCCGCTCTGGGTGTAACGACTGTGTAAAGACTGTGTAAACGCTGTGTAAATACTGAACTTTTTTAGGGATCCCTATAGTCTGATTTTAAATAACTGTCGTTTTTTTAGAGTTTTCAAATTTCTTTAAATGACCATAAGTCCGGTTCCTGATGAGATAGAGACTTGAAATTTGGAGGTTACGAAGATCTTGCTAAGTTCTTCCGAACCTCCAAATTTCAAGCCTCTATCTTACCAGGAACCGGAGATATGACAAATTTTGTTATTTCAGGGGGGCGACAGTTTCAAAAAATCCGACTTTAAAATCTGGGTGTTTCGTGAGTGCTGACAACAGGGACGGCGCTCGAGGGCGTCCGGGTGTCCGCGGACACCCAGACAGAAAAGACGGAGAGACCAGATAAACTTTGAATTAGCCAAAACGGTTGAGTGGTTTGGCGGTTAGAGCCATTTTAGTGAATCAAATTTTTTGGCAGCGTGCACCTGTAAACAGGCCATCAAACACCCATATCGTAACGGCGCCCCAATTTCACCCAGATCCACATTGTGTACACTCACCTTTTAATGACGCATACGCCACAGTACTATAGGGCACATTTGACGGTTATCCGGGAGGGGGACTCAAGACCTAACAGAACTCATGTTGTTCTTTAAAATATGGAAACAATGAAAAGCGGACAATAAATGTACTTGAATTTTGTATTTGACTGCATCGCAGGACATGCTGTTACCCCCTCTCATAAGCCCTCTGTCTCTGGTTCCTGTCGGGAAGAGTCTGTCGGGATGCCGGATGAGTCTGATACACATTGGGTCAAGATATACGTATAATTTCAATCACTTTACAATTACACAATGTTTGTAAGGAAGCCCGGCTGGTTACCATAGAAACATGACTGTCCTCTCTGCAATTTGAAGCCCGGCTGGTTACCACAGAAACTGTCCTCTCTGCAATTTGAACCACCTCATCCTGGACGGTACCAGTGATCACTAGGGAACCATGTGGGTCATTTGCAGTATATGTTCATATTTATATGCTATCCAAAAGTCCCAAAATTTAATATATGATTAGATGACTGGTTAAAATGGTCTATTACTTTTTAGTGCACGAGGCCGAAGGCCGAGTGTTCTAAATACAACAATAATGAACCGAGACCGATAGGTCGAGGTAGATCCTTTTACTTAGCTGCCGAGCCTGCGAGGCACGCTAAGTGTAACTACCGAGCGAGCCTGCGAGCTCTGTAGTTGTACTTTTGGGCCGAGCCTGCGAGGCCTAAAAGTGAAAGAATCTTTAACATTATTGTTGTGTAATAGAGCATGTAAAAGCAGTCATCTAATTTTATTAGATGATTTTGGAAACAAACTGAGTGAAAGAGATAAAGATTGAGTGAGAGAGAGAGAGAGAGAGAAAGAGAAAGAGAATGTGAGAGAGAGAGAGAGAGAGAGAGAGAGAGAGAGAGAGAGAGAGAGAGAGGCGTGTGCAGTAGTCACTACTGCATAGTGCACACGCCCTAACCCTTATCTTTTCATCCCCTCTGCAACTATAGGTCACGTGATCGTCACGTGATGGCACCACGCCAATGAGCGTCCTGCATCTGCTTTCCCTCTCTGCCTTTGATTCTCTCTTTTCCTATCTCTCTCTCACACACACACATTCTCTTTCTCTCTCTCTCTCTCTCTCTCTCTCTCTCTCTCTCTCTCTCTCTCTCTCTCTCTCTCTCTCTCTCTCTCTCTCTCTCTCTCTCTCTCTCTCACTTAATCTTTATCTCGTTCACTCAGTTTGTAATGTTTGTAATGCTCACACTGTGTGCGTGTGACTAGAAAGTGTCTAATTTTTCACATACCACTGCAACGGTATTTTACTTTATAATTACTAGTGTTTTTGCAGTGGTCTAAGTTTTCACAGTACACTGTAACCGGTGGTCACGGTGTACTGTGAAAACTTAGATAACCGGTTAAAATTGTCTAATAAAGAATGGAGGACAAACGTTTTTTGGTAACAGAGTTAAAATATGCATATACAGTCGGACCCCGATTTAGTGGCCCCCGATTTAGTGGCACCCCGATTTAGTGGCAGGATTTTTTTCCCCCAAAAATTTTTTGAATTTTTTTGTGAAATTTTTTTGAAATTTTTTTGAAAAAGAAACACCAGCCACGTCCGAATCGTTTTTCGAATCAGTGAATCTTATCGCATGTCCTGCTGCTAATTAGACGGTTCGGAACGAACCGATACGTGATCCCCATGCAATGGGGCCATTAAATCACAAGTTTACCAAGCGTCAAAATTTCGATTCGATGGGGATCACGTTTCGATTCGTCCCGAACCGTCTAATTAGTAGCAGGACATGCGATAAGATGCACCGATTCGAAACAGGATTCGGACGTGGCTGGTATACCTTTAAAAATTTAAAAACTTTTTTTTGCAAAATTTTACAGTAAGATTGCCAATGCTTTGATCGGTGCTCCCCATAAATTTTGAGAGAAAAAGTTATTTTGAAATTTTGATATTTCCTCACCCGCTTAGGGTGCCCCAATTCGGCATGGTATCACGTATCGGTTCGTTTCGAACCCGCTAATTAGACAGGATATCCAGTAAGCTGCACCGATTCGAAACACAAATCGGACAGGCCGCTATGACTTAGAAAATTTTTCACAATTTTTTTGAAAAAATTATTTTATAGTTTTCTATTTCTAATAAGAAATGATCATGTCAACAATACATGAACATTGCATATAACAGTTAGAGGTGTCTTTAGTTTTAGGATAGCATTTTGAGGATAAAATAGGTTTTTATGGGCCAAATATGGCTCACCTCGATTTAGTGGCACCCCGATTTAGTGGCAGGATTTTTTCCCCCCGAGGATGCCACTAAATCGGGGTCCGACTGTATATGAGAATATAAAAATAATTGGAGTTCAACGCACAGTTTCAATTAAAGAGAAACAACGATTTTGCAGTACTAATATTCAATTAAGAACATTTTCAAATCAATTCCTCGGGTTCTATATTTCATTCTCTGGGTCTTAATTTTGGTTACATCTAGTTTGAAGTTTCTGCAATTTCT
The DNA here is from genome assembly GCA_020137815.1 of Hormiphora californensis. NCBI lineage: Eukaryota > Metazoa > Ctenophora > Tentaculata > Cydippida > Pleurobrachiidae > Hormiphora > Hormiphora californensis. Next base: position 1,896,215 of record CM035359.1, read on the forward strand.
GCCGGACTTTCAATTTCCTCTTGAACTTCCCCTGAGTTAGAGATCTCAGGTCTTTCCTGTTGTACTTGTTCTCTATTGGAAGGTGCCCTCAATGGTTGAAGCATTTTCAATAATTTCCCTGCATTTGCCGCGATTATGTTGCTGTACAACAAAGGATTCAGCACAGAGTTGAGGGGGAGGATATTAAGGGAGAAGATCTGGTACCACGGTGACATATCCACAACCTCGGCCGTGTGGAGGGCACAACAAATCAGGAAGGGCATCCAGCAGCAGAAATCGGTTAGACAGATCAATGTAACTTTACGGCCAAGTGATGATGATGAATTTGTGTTCTGGACCCTATTCTTTTTGGAGATGATCGCTATCAGCATATGGCATATGGCTACAGCTACAAAGCAGAGTAAATGGAAGCTTAGGTAAAGCCACACGTAGCCTGCCTGTGGGTCATCAGGGAGGACAAAAGCCTTGAACATGCACACTGGATCATTCCCATAGAACGAGAGTTTTGTGCCACTGGTTGATCCGTTGTAATCGTGAGAAAACATCTCAGAAACCATATTTTGAAGTACATTCCAAGAGACGGAAGTACCGGCTGATTCGCTAGACTCGTGATTCCCATGATATACACGAACAATATTCAAAAGTCGCTTTTTGCCCATAGCTCCGAGGAACAATGGAATATCCTGATATATCAACCCATTGACAAACCAGTCATCCAAACCATCGATGAGAGGTAGGACAGCCACACCAACGGCAAAAACTACAACACCACCAAGGATCAACGTTAGCTTTATTTTCAGTTTCATAGTAACTTCCTCAGACCCCCGGTATCGTAGTGCTTGCAAGGTACCTTGGAGTCTAAAACAGCTGACTAAAGCCATTACAAGGGAGGAAATAGTACCTCCAGTGGTATTGAGAACACCAATCATTTCACATGTTCGTCCACCCATCCACTCAAACTGCCTTTCACAAAACTCCGAACCTATATGGCAGTGTATGTAGGTAAGAGTCAGGAGGTAGATTGATATCAGGAGATCTCCGCAAGATATGGCGAGAACCATGACATTGTTCACGTATTTTCCACTCTTTTTTGAGTAACATATCTCCCAAAAAGCCTCATATGCACTGGCTAAACTGAGTAATGCACCTACTACCCCCATGATGGTCGATATGACCAATATACCATCGATCATGACGACTTTCCTTCTACATTGATCGTTACATTCGTCGGATAGGTCGGCACAGTCAATCTTACCATCGCATTGCTGATTCACGGTCAGGATACCAGAACCGTTTGAACATTGGAAGTTGTTAATACATTCCTCTTCATCCGACCTGTCTCCACAATCATCAACCAGATCACATACTTTCTCGAACAGGATGCAATTAGTGTTTTTACAAACGAAAAAGTTGTTATGGTATCTATCCTGAGACTTTTTCGCCACCGTAAGGGAATTCAACTCAAGGTTAAGAGAAAATATCGTGTCTCTCAAGTTGGGGCATGCACTTTGGTGAACCGGCCTTTTCAGGGGACACTCTGTGTTAAAACATAGGCCCGAACAACTGTGGTAGACATATTCTTCTCCGTATAGATACCTGCAATCTTGTTTCTCGCTGAGAAGTACTAATTCGGTAGTAAAGTTCTTCCCGAAAAACATATGAAATGGGTGGCTGAATATTGTAGAGTAACATGTTTGCCCTTTAAGGCGAAGGAGGTTCTCTAGTCCATTCGAGCACACGACGCTTTTCAAAGTCTGTCCATTAAATTTTTTGCTCAGAATCAACTTTGAAGAGACCACGGCTTTTCCAACATTACATACACCTTCATCGCATTTGTTGGGAAAAGAGCAAAGAAACCCTAACTCCAAAAATCGTGCCCTATCTTCCTTACAAAGAAACACATCTGAGCATTTATGGGTCAGGTATTTAACCCTTTTTCTTGGACCTTCACCACATGTTTCCCACTTTTTCCCTTCATCTTGCCCATCTAAACAATCCACCACCCCATCTTGGATCCATTCTACGGGTATCGGGAGGAGCCCTTCGTTCTGACTAAAACTACGAACACACGTTTGTTTGGTCAGTTTGGAACACAGCTCCCTTTTCTCGTCTGCCCCCTCAGCACAGTCCACTCGACTGTTGCAAAGCAAGTGTTTCTGGATGGTACATTGCCGGTTGATCGTTGGACACTTTGTCTCTATTCGATCATCACACACGAACGCAGTCTTGTGTCTTGGGCATAGCACGTATATTGATACTGTCGTGAGATAGCCGTTCACCAAACATGACCCTGCGACTTTGGCGGGGTCAGTGCAGTTCGTTTGGTCTAAACTGAAACTGCAGTAACTAGGCGAACTGGGCAAAATGTAACCTGTTATGTGCTCGGCGGAGGGCAGGGGGATAAAGCAGCGAGACCCGTTGTTCAAGGGAAACAGATAAATATGAAAGATGTCAAAGTAGTTACACGTGGCGTTAGCCGCAGTTAGGGGAACCCTATTGAATGGCTCAAAGAAGTATTCCCCTTCGGTTTGAACGACACCGCCGTAACTATATCCGTTGCAGTCTCGTTCGTCCACACACAACAAAAAGTCTGCTTTCGATCGTCCCTCTTGACCGGGTCGTTGTATTTTAATATCATCACATATTCCGTCACACAATGCTCCGTCCTTCATCCAAACATCCACTTCGCCCCCATCAACAGTACTAATTGTATACCGAACTTGTACCCGTGCACTCGGGCACTCTTGGAGTGAATCGTGGAGCCGGTATAAATGCACCTCAGAGTCGAAACACAAAACCCCACAAGCAGGTGGTGTGCGGAATAGCTTTCTGGCACGGGCTGGGTTGTAACCAGATGCCCCGCAAGCCTGGTACTGGGCAGGGTCATTAGGACACAACCTGTTCACAAAGGTCTCCTGAGTACGTGCAAGTAGGTGACATTCCTGCGTTATGTCATATGATACTGTTGGCGAGCCAATGCAAGACATTCTCGTAGGGCCAAGAGCAGCGACATTACCAGACTTGTCCACCTTGGCCGGGAGGTTGTTGTTGGTACATTTCCGGACCAGAAACACCTTGTTGATGCTGGATATCGAACACTGATCATCCCCAGCCGTGGTGGGAGTGGTGTCACCGTCATCATCCCCAGCCGTGGGAGTGGTGTCACCGTCATCATCCCCAGCCGTGGGAGTGGTGTCACCGTCATCATCCCCAGCCGTGGTGGGAGTGGTGTCACCGTCATCATCCCCAGCCGTGGTGGGAGTGGTGTCACCGTCATCATCCCCAGCCGTGGTGGGAGTGGTGTCACCGTCATCATCCCCAGCCGTGGTGGGAGTGGTGTCACCGTCATCATCCCCAGCCGTGGTGGGAGTGGTGTCACCGTCATCATCCCCAGCCGTGGTGGGAGTGGTGTCACCGTCATCATCCCCAGCCGTGGTGGGAGTGGTGTCACCGTCATCATCCCCAGCCGTGGTGGGAGTGGTGTCACCGTCATCATCCCCAGCCGTGGTGGGAGTGGTGTCACCGTCATCATCCCCAGCCGTGGTGGGAGTGGTGTCACCGTCATCATCCCCAGCCGTGGTGGGAGTGGTGTCACCGTCATCATCCCCAGCCGTGGTGGGAGTGGTGTCACCGTCATCATCCCCAGCCATGGTGGGAGTGGTGTCACCGTCATCATCCCCAGCCGTGGTGGAGTGGTGTCACCGTCATCATCCCCAGCCGTGGTGGGAGTGGTGTCACCGTCATCATCCCCAGCCGTGGTGGGAGTGGTGTCACCGTCATCATCCCCAGCCGTGGTGGGAGTGGTGTCACCGTCATCATCCCCAGCCGTGGTGGGAGTGGTGTCACCGTCATCATCCCCAGCCGTGGAGGGTGTCACGTCATCATCCCCAGCCGTGGGAGTGGTGTCACCGTCATCATCCCCAGCCGTGGTGGGAGTGGTGTCACCGTCATCATCCCCAGTCGTGGGAGTGGTGTCACCGTCATCATCCCCAGTCGTGGTGGGAGTGGTGTCACCGTCATCATCCCCAGCCGTGGTGGGAGTGGTGTCACCGTCATCATCCCCAGCCGTGGGAGTGGTGTCACCGTCATCATCCCCAGCCGTGGTGGGAGTGGTGTCACCGTCATCATCCCCAGCCGTGGTGGGAGTGGTGTCACCGTCATCATCCCCAGCCGTGGTGGGAGTGGTGTCACCGTCATCATCCCCAGTCGTGGTGGGAGTGGTGTCACCGTCATCATCCCCAGCCATGGTGGGAGTGGTGTCACCGTCATCATCCCCAGCCGTGGGAGTGGTGTCACCGTCATCATCCCCAGCCGTGGTGGGAGTGGTGTCACCGTCATCATCCCCAGCCGTGGTGGGAGTGGTGTCACCGTCATCATCCCCAGCCGTGGTGGGAGTGGTGTCACCGTCATCATCCCCAGCCGTGGGAGTGGTGTCACCGTCATCATCCCCAGCCATGGTGGGAGTGGTGTCACCGTCATCATCCCCAGCCGTGGTGGGAGTGGTGTCACCGTCATCATCCCCAGCCGTGGGAGTGGTGTCACCGTCATCATCCCCAGCCGTGGTGGGAGTGGTGTCACCGTCATCATCCCCAGCCATGGTGGGAGTGGTGTCACCGTCATCATCCCCAGCCGTGGTGGGAGTGGTGTCACCGTCATCATCCCCAGCCGTGGTGGGAGTGGTGTCACCGTCATCATCCCCAGCCGTGGGAGTGGTGTCACCGTCATCATCCCCAGCCGTGGTGGGAGTGGTGTCACCGTCATCATCCCCAGCCGTGGTGGGAGTGGTGTTGGAAGGTGTTGTTTCGCAGTCCACAAGGGTGACAAGACAAAGTAGCAGTAAAACCATGATTTCAATTGATCTAAGACTTTATTTGTAGCATGTAGAAGAATTACTTTTAGGGTCAGCACACACCTATAGTCGAATTTTTTAATCAAGGGACATGGGGCCGCACATTCAGAGAGGTCGCGCGGCGTTGTATTTGCGTGTGATAATCGAGATCAAGTTCCTGGCAATCTTAAAACTTTAACCCGACAGCGTTGGAAAGATAATTGTAAGACCTTTTCAACGCAACCAAGATCAAGTCTTTATCTTATCAGGAACAAGAGATATGAGCGAAAACGTTTAGCACGCGCAAAAAGACTTTTGTAAATGCGCGGCCCCCTGTCCCTTGATTAAAAAATTAGACTATAGTGGAAGCTCTTACGGTATTTCCCGAACCGTGGGAAAAGAGAGATACATACAATAACTTTAAAAAATAATTATTTTTTAAAGTTATTGTATGTATCTCTCTTTTCTCACACGTCTTTTGATACAAAGTACTCGAGTACTTGTGGTTAACATACCCAGGTTCTTTTTTTGTAAGTTGGTCCCTAAGGGAGAGAATTTTTAACAGTGTGTCTGGGTTTAAAATTAAAAAGGGATATATTCTGACAATTCGTCACATTGACCTGCATGGGGGAAACTCTAGCTGGATGGACACTATCAATAATGATTAATTAAGGCTCATAATTGCCAAAACTCTATTTCATGATGAAGCCCATCACTCAGAATGTGTGACCATGGCCATGTGTGTCGGTCATCGCACGCTATGTAAAAGCATGTTTCACGAGCGGAATAGGGCAAATTCTGGCGCGTTCTGAGTGATCATCATAAAGAAGAGTTTTGGCAATTATGAGCCTTCATTGTTGCACGTCCATCCAGCTAGAGTTCCCCCTTGTCGTAAACAGAACTCACAGAAAAAAAGGAGAAAGCAAATGACAACTTTATAAAAGTATTAAACGTAGGTATTATATATGCCATCGTCCTGTCCGTAGTCATATTTGAACTTTAAAGAGCAGCTTTTCGCACTTTTGTTGTTTGACGAAGAGCTTCTTTGTTTTTCATTTCCGAAATATGTTGATCTGGTGCTCGAGCCGGCTCATAAAGGGGTGTTACCTTCTAAAACAAAGAGCCCCCGCTTGAACGTTGTGATGGATGCACTCTGGGCAAAACACGAATACCATGCGGCTATTTGACGGGGTGGGGCACGTGGAGAATATTTGGATAAGTAGTGGAGGCTTCATCCTGGATGCAATGAAAAAGTTTTGAAATTCTCTTTCCAAACCTCTTTTTATCAAGTTTCACATTTATCAGGAACCGGATGTATCATGAGAAACGTAAAATGGGCGGGAGGAGGGGGTGGGTGAACAGTTGAAATTTGAAAATAGTCCATTATATTTGATTTCGGGCATTCACAGCTGTTGTACTATCCTTTATAGTAATGTCGTCCAGTGACCTATTTAAATGGACCCCAATCGCACGAGACCTAAAAAAGGGAAAACGAAAGATGCCTAAAACGAAATCCAACACCAATATTGAACGATGGCTTTCCTCCCATACCGATCAACAAACTACTCCCACGGCACCTGATAACAACTCTCCGCCACCTCAAGCAGGACAAAAATTTGATGACATCGATCTTTGGGTTCAAAAGGTATTCTACGATATATAATATATAATATATCCATCGTCAACAGCTGTAATATATGTAGGACTAATAAATCTTCTATATGCATAGCTTGTTGGTGAACTTGATCCGTTTCAGATCAAAAAAGCAGCAGATATAGCCAGGTGTGACGTGGAGAGCGGTCACACAGCTGAACTGGTTGCTACAACATTCGATAACACCTCCCTGACGGGTGGTGATGATGATGATGTCAGTTCGATGTTCAATCGAATCGTGTCAGGATACTTACCAGGTGATTTTCACATTTTTTTTTAATTGTGAAAATGTTTTATCAATGATCAGGTTCATGTTCAAACTATTTTATCAAAATAGTTGGGTGAGGTTTAAAATGTGGAGGTTTCTAACTGTCCGTTCACGTATTCTCATCTACACTTGTATCCAGGAACCGACCGAATCAGGAAATACTGGTCCCTGATTGGCTGATAACCAGTCACGTGACCTAAATAACGAGCTCTGATTGGTTGTTTACTTTATTTGGTCGGTTCCTGATTTATCTCTCTCTCTCTCTCCCCAGACTACAGCAATCTAGAGGAATCAACAGCAGCAGCAGATGCAGCCGAACAGCCGGGAATAGCTGACCTAGAATTGGATGACAAGTATGACGCAGTAAATGAAGCCCGTGGTATACTATCAGCCTGGATGGATAAGAAGACTGAACTGGACAGGGAGGAGCTGCTGATGACTCATCGTGGCGGGGGATCTTGGGATAACCTCACACCAAGGGAGAGAAGTGAGGCAGAGGAAGTGGAAATTGCACTCAAACATCTCAGGTGGGTAGATTTAACTACTAACTAGTTATAACTAGTTGTTGGTATTATACTTTATTTTGGCACGACTATCTTTGACTATTAACTGGTGATCCAAGTTGTTGCATGCTAGTATGATACTTGCTGAGTTGTGCTATACGAGTTAATTTATCCCGTTCTAACACATTCATTTAGATCAGTACCGGTGGAGAAGCGAGTGCTAAGTAAGGTCAAATCGAAGACAAAGAAGGTGAAGAATCCGGCTCTTTCAATAGCAGCACGACAAGAGCAAGCCAAGGAAAGAAGGAGGAGACTGGAGGAGGAACGGGTTACTAGGATAAAAGAGGCTGCGGAGAGAAAAGTAGCGAGAGCAGAAGCGGATAAAGCTATTCAGGAAGAAAAAGTAAAGTTATGGGTTTCCTAAAGATAGTTTCTCTCTCGCTCTCTCTCTCTCTCTCTCTCTCTCTCTCTCTCTCTCTCTCTCTCTCTCTCTCTCTCTCTCTCTCTCTCTCTCTCTCTCACCCCTCTCTCTCTCTTTCTCTCTCTCACCCCTCTCTCTCTCTCTCTCTCTCTTTCTCTCTCTCACCCCTCTCTCTCACCCTACCTGGGGACTATCTGTCAAATATATATCGTTCCCCGATCTTAGGCAAGAAAAGCTTATGAAGAAGCTGAAGAAGAGGGAAGAATCAGACAGGAAATGGAGACACTGAGAAAGCAGCTCCGAGAGGAACAGATTCAGAAACTTGCCTCTTATGAAAGGTTAGGAAACATACCATGATTGATATGACATTAGTAAGGCAACTATAACAGTCGGACCTCGATTTAGTGGCACCCCGATTTAGTGGCAGGATTTCCCCCCCCCCCGGCCCCCCCGAGAATGCCACTAAATCGGGGTCCGACTGTATATTGTGACTGGAATAAACGAAAAATATCAGTATAGAAGATTAGACGATTTGTTTTCTTCCCCCAATAAATCTGTCAGTACTCCATTTAACTCCGATTTCAGAGAGCGAGAGGAGCAGATGGATGCACACAGGGCAGCCCTAGCAGTGGAATACAGAGCTGTTGTTATGGAGACCGCAGAGGAGGAGAGTAGGAGGAGAAAACTGTTATCTACCCGTCACATTCTCTTGAAGCAGCTTCAGGAGGCTGAAAAGAGGGAGATAAAGGAGCGATTTAATGTGAGTTGTAGAAGAGGGAGATAAAGGAACGGTTTAATGTGAGTGATTGTAGAAGATCGCTCAACACGTGTTATGGCACCAAATAGCGAGAGTGCTCAATCGACAATTTTGTGGGTAGTTGGTACAATTGGTGATCAGCTATTATTATAGGCGGTATAGGACTCTGGGCGATATGAGTGAGTACCACTGAACAGTACCACAGTAGGTCTATAAAACCGCGAACTGGAATAGTACACCACTGTGATGACAACAAAATAATTTGCCCCATCCATCCCTGAATCAGGAACCGACCGAATCAGGAAATACTGGTCCCTGATTGGCTGATAACCAGTCACGTGACCTAAATAACGAGTTCTGATTGGTTGTTTGCTGGTTTCGGTCGGTTCCATCCCTGAATATAATGATAATTACAGATGTTACAACAAGCATTTACCTGCTGGAGAGAGAACACCCTTGATAGTCGGGTACACGATGGGAAAGCAGCCGCATTCTATCAATGGAAGACACAGGTAACTAGAAATTGTAGCTGATCCTTCTCTGTGAAGACACAGGTAACTGAATTAACTTGTTTCTCTTTGTGAAGACACAGCTGTAACTCCTAGCTGACCTTCTTTCTCTCCCTCCAAACAAACCTGTTTACTTTGTTAAAAGATAAAACTCCACTGATCTCCCCATGAACCTACAATCCTACATGGAAAACATATACCCCTGGCCCCTGTATAACCCCCTCCTCCCCGTGTGTAGCTGCGTGCTTGGAAGGGATGGAGGCGGTACCACCAAGCTAAGAGGGAAAAGAAAGAAGAGATAATCAGAGAGGCTATCTTCAGGGAACACAAGAATATCCGTCGTGCCGATATTCACTACCAGTAAGTAATTATATGGTCGATGATAATTAGTAACAGGGTTGCATAATAAGATATTTTTCTACATAAATGTATTTTCCATCGATTTATGTTGGTGTTTTGTGCTATTATTCAATTAGTTCGATGTTCGCTCTCGACACTACTAACTGACCATTGTCCTCGCAGGAAGTGTAGTTTGCGTGTAGTTTTCACTGCCTGGAGAGCGTGGTCATGCGCCCGAGGGGAGGAGAGACGAGAACGAGTAGAGGAGGAAAAGAGAAGGAGACTGATGGAAAAGTGTTTGAGTGCCGTGGTTTATAATCAGAAACAGCAGCAACCAGTAAAACTTGGTGTCAACTTTGCCGGGAGACCGAGGAAGGAACGATGTCAAGGAGCTGTTGAGACAACACAAGAATCAACTAGTAAGTTTAGACTTTTCCTTTTTCCCTCTCTCTCTTACCGCCCCTCGTGACTTAAGGAGGGTGTTAAGAATCAACTGGTTTAACTGGTTAGAGTTAACTTGTTTAGACTGTTCCAGTGAGTTGAGAATATATGCGGTAAACATGCAGATAAACATCAATTTAAAGTTTTTAACAAAAACAGTAAACAGCAAATAATTCAGCAAACACTACATCAGTCCTGTGCTTTCGTAATTTCACTTATCTTGTTAGACGCCTCACCTCTCACGGATGACCCAATCGCGGATAGTTCTCTACCACCCTCGACTCCTGCTACTGTTATAGTACCTCCGGCGATCACACTCTGACCACCAACCAAGGGCTTACCTCCCCACCCGCACACATTACACACCCTCACCAAGTAGGTCAGGATCCCCGTTGTGTCGTACAGCAGAGGGTTAATGACTGAGTTGATCGGAATGATAATCACAGAGAAAAAGGCGTAGTAAGATGTCGCGTTCATAGTCTCGCTGTAATGTAACAGGGAGATGACTATAAAAGGGACCCAACAAAAGAAGTCAGTAACCACCATGAGGGTAACTTTGGTTTGTAGCATTACCGTTTTAGATCTTTTACTGCGTTGTGTCCTGTTTCTGTCACTCTTCTTAACCAAGAGATGGATTGAGAGATAGCAGACGGTTATTGTGACGAAACATGTGAAGTTTAGAAGTAGAAGAGCAATTGAAAATGCTGCCTGAGGGTCATCTTTTGTTACAAAATATTTAAACAGGCATACCCCATCATTTCCATAAAAGTGAAGTGTCCTATTATCTTCCTGCGTTTCTGGAAAGTTATGGGAAAACATCTCCTTGGTCATTTGCTTCACCTCATCCCAGCTAGGAGTCCAATTAGTAATGTGATCAAAGGAGCTGCTATACTTTTCCAGTATTCTGAGATGTTTGCTCTTGGTAGGTGCTCCAATGAACAATGTCATGGACTTGGGGTAGTTTATTCCATTTACGAAGTAGTCCTCAAGAGAGTTGAAGAGTGGAGCAGCCCCAATAAGGAGGGAGAGGAGTGTTATCAATGTTAGAGAACCAACAACTGCAACGAGTTGATTCCTTGTCGCGGTCCTGCTTTGGGTTCTCCTCCTCAAACTATACAGCCTGAACACACTCAATCCCGTCATTGAAAAGAGTGATAGTTGTGACGCTGTGGTACTGATGATACCCAGACATGCACACCACCCGCTTGTTAACCAGATGAACTTCTCCTGGCAGTAATTACTAACAAAGTAGTTTTTAATGGCAATAGTAAACAGGTACCCTCCCATTAACATGTCACCCAGACAAATCAGCATTATTAGACAGTTGTTGGTGAGCTTCACAAACGAGTTGGTCCCCCAGAGACTGGATATGTTCTTGAATATAGCCGCTAGATTTAGGAACAGGGCCAGAGATCCGATGACCCAAGCTGCGAATGCCACAGGACCACTGACTATTATTGATTCGGTGGTGTCATTGCATTCGTCGGAAAAATCTACACAGTCGTAGTTTCCATCGTTTATACTTGAGATGGGGATGTAGTAGCTTTCGTTCTCGCACCTGGTAAAAAATCTGGGTGAGATTTGTTAATAACTTCTGTTGAACCTGTTTATTTAGAAAAAGCGTTGTTCAAACCCTCATTTATAATTTTGTGCAATATTATTTTCTATAAATTTCCTCGTGCCCGAACGCCCCCAGTTGGCACCTACTTGTGATGGTTGGTACAATTCTCCTCGTCACTACCATCCTCACAGTCCCTCACCAGATCACACACCTTGTTATACGTCACACAGTTACCATTACCACATGCGAATATATCACTCCGGTACCTGCATTAGTGGCGCTTTTGATCAGATCATAATATAGTTGGGAAATCAACTTACACACAAGCGTAGCGAGATAATAAACAGGGGGTACTAGTCACGCGATAGTAATAACGGATTATTGATTACGCGATAGTACTCACGCGATCATAATCACGCGGTAGTAATAACGCGTTACCATTTCCTTACCTCCCCTTTTCCTTTATGGCCAGAGTCAGCTTATTGTTCTTTCCCAGGGTGTAGACAGTGTTCTTCAAATTGTAGCACGAATTATGCTTCACCTCCGTTATCATACACGTCACATTCTCATCAAGACACCCATCATTACAACTAAGATACACATAAAGATATCCATAGACAAACCTACAATCAACCTTCTCCGGCTTAGAAGTTTCTTCATTTCGGGGCATGTGAAGATGAACCGGCTCTACGAGATACGGGTCATCTTTACTGGTAAAGGTACCACAGTTCACCGCCATTAGAGTTCGCTCCAAGCCGGGCAGGCATTGCCCCGTGTATAAGTGTCCCTTGTGGTTGATCAACTTCCTATCAACATCAGGAACCCCTCGAGATTCCTTGCATATCTGGTGCTCGTTCCAGCAGCTCTTGGTCCGATCACACAAGTCTTTGAACTGGACGAAGGAAGAGTTTGAGTTGCCCTCCTGGGGGCACAAGAATACATCCTGACATTGGGTTGTGTTCTTCTCCAGATAGTATTTGAAGCCAATCCCACCACATTTTAACCACGAACCCTCATCTTCATCTATTCCGTTAACACAATCTTTTACCCCGTCCATCACCCACGCAATGGGAAGTCTGGGTTCCTTGACAAATTCTATCTTTTTACCAGACCCCCCGCTGCCGTGAGCTTCTGTTGCAGGGGGTCGAAAGTTCTGTATCGCCCTGTACATGGAGTACCGCCTCTCACATGTCACATTAGTGAGATCCTTGTCATCAATAATCTCATCCATCCCAGCGGTACAATCCTCAAAATTGTCATAGAACTGGTGTTTGTGTATCAGACACCCTCCCTCCGCTGCCATACACTCAACATCAATACTATCATCACAGAGGTGTTTGCCTCCTGTCTGACATGTCGCATTTCTGGTTACAAAAGTTTCATACCCGTCCACTTCACAGAGAAGCGGGGAGGGGTGGAGTTTTGAGCAGTTCAGTTGGTCTTGATAGTCCATACACACCAGGATTAGAGGATTAGGAACGGTGCATCGGTTACGGTCATTTAGTGTGACATTATGGCCGTCGAAGTTGAGACAGGTTTTTACCGGTTCTGTTCCAGTGCAGTTCTCCTCATCAGTACCTGAAATGGTGGGAAACTTGATCAAATTAGAGGATAATTTTTAGATCGATCGAGAATTTTCGAAAATTATATACAGTTTGATTACTAAAAAGCGTCAGTTCTCCAATTAATTAGTAATTAATTACCGTTAGTACAGTCTTGAACGCCATCACAAATTCCAGCAGGGGGAACGTAGTCCTTTTTGAAGCTTCCCATATCCAGTCGAGTTGGGAAGTTATTCACACAATCCACCCCTAGAAACACTGAAAGGTATTGTGTGTTAATAGTGCACACTGCAGTACTAGGAGGGGGCGTTGTTGGTCTCCCGTGTTGTGCGAGTGAGCGATATCATGCTCTCTCCCCTTAGTAGTAAAGTAAGATTCTCACTGCTCTCCCCTTAGTTAAAGTAAGATTCTCACTGCTCTCTCCTTAGTTAACGTACGATTCTCACTGCTCTCTCCTTAGTTAACGTAAGATTCTCACTGCTCTCCCCTTAGTTAAAGTAAGATTCTCATTTTGTTTTTTTGCATCTAATCCGGCCTACTAGGATCTCTAATATTACGATTATCTCTTATATAATTCGAATCTCTTATATTACTCCCCTCTGCTATTTTACCTGAATTTCCATCATCATCCACAGTACAATTAGCCTCATCGTCACACAGTCTACAGTCACATATCCCGTTACAGAAACTAGTGTTGCTAAGGTGTCTGTCTCCGTACGGACACTTCCGAATATGGTCAGGTCTATTCAACTCGTCAACCTTTGTGTTGGTGCAATCAAACTTACCTGGTAGGGTGATTGTGATAATGTTAACATGTGAGGAAGTTTTGTTTTCTCCTTCCGGCTGGACAAATGAGTAGACGTGGATTTTATTGTGCGTTATTCTACAATAAAATCCACGTCTACTCATTTGTCCAGCCGGAAGGAGAAAACAAAACTTCCTCACTGATATGCGGCTAATAAACAATCAACCGATCCTTATTCTCAATGTTAACATGATCTTACTCATTAGGCAACATATAAAGACTTTTTGAAAACTAAGATTTGCTATCTAAACCTACTATTATACTCGTAGAAAAATATCACATCCATTCCTCCTTCATGGAAGTACTCTGTTTCACTGTTTTTCCTGAGATGGGTGCAAATGAAACTACCACAAATCTTGTGATCGCTTGTGTCATCCCGTATATCGTATTGAGAGCAGTTGACATGTCCACAATTCTGAAGAGAAGTGTTCTGGCATCAGGTCGTTTTAGTGCAATAAAATTGCAATTTAGAGTTGGTGAAAGAGGTGCTCCTGGGTGAGGGAAATTGTGGGGATAATTCGTGTCAACGAGTGCTTTACGGGTTTTCTAGTAATTATAAAAGATTTCCCCAGCAGGACCAAATGATAAAGTTTAGCATTAAACTGTGTCATGTACCTGGTAATGAAATTACCCCTCTGTTATTACTGCTATATGCAATATCAGGGGTGACTTCGTAACCAAGTCATGTACCTGGTAGAAGCCTGGATCAGTTAGGGCACACCCTATCATACTCCTGATCCTCACACTCTGCTTCAATCACTCTGTAGCTGTCGTTTGTAGACGGACACATGAATCTGAACAATACAAATATATAAGGTTGTTTCACAATGATTGGGAATGCAGGTGTAGCTCAAAAACTAGCCAACTTAGGGAAATTCTGCCAGCAGCATCGTGTTTTTGGATTCAAATATACATTGGACTCGGGGGATCCAACATATCATAATGATGACGATTTGTGTGAGAAAAGAGGCGACCCCGTCACGGTATATTTTAGTCGTGTTACAACTTTTAAGTCACGTACAAATTAAAACACGATAATTACAAGTGTTATAGGTGTGCTTACTCTGATTTGTTGGATGTCGTATTGGTGCATTTCATCTTCAGGTAGTTTCGAACTTCTACAATCTCACAATTCTCTAAATCTAAAAAAAGGTGAATGACATGACAGAAATCGCAGGAGTCAAAATTTTATATTTTGTTCATATTTCTCGCAACAAAATATCTGAAGAAAGATATTATCTAGCTTACCTTTAATTGCACTGGTGACTTGGAGGCAAAAAATTGTCATAAAAACACCCTTGATGAACATAGCTCCTGGATCAGAAAATTTCAAATGGGAGGCTCGTCTTCAAAAGATTTCGATTTATACTGAGAGTGAGGACTTGGGTAGATCTCGATGGGCAAAAGGTGAGCGAGGCAAAGCATACAAAGAGACTGATAGAGAGACTGATAGATAGACTGATAGAGAGAGAGAGAGAGAGAGAGAGAGAGAGAGAGAGAGAGAGAGAGAGAGAGAGAGAGAGAGAGAGAGGAGAGAGAGAGAGAGAGAGAGAGAGAGAGAGGGAGGGAGAGAGAGAGGGAGAGAGAGAGGGAGAGCGGGTGAGTGTTTAGGAATGAAGACCATTATAGTGTTGAACACGGCACACGTGACTTAACGCTTTATGCACTGACCAGCTAACAGGATAACAGATATATGTGTGTAAGCGGTGGAGTCAAACTATACATAATAAATATACAAATTTAGTGTACAAAGTCTAAAAAACTGTGTATTGGATAATTATAAACTTTCGTTTCCGGCTTGAACTTGTGTGGCACATCTTCGAAAATCCGCACGTGAACGAGCTGATTTTCGAGAGGGAAAGTTTCAAAACTTGTAACACAATTAAACATGTTAAAATATAATAGAAATATGATCTAAATGTAACAAAGGAGAGGGATAGGGTGAGAGGTAAGGGGCCTGTATTATAAGCAACACCTCTCTGTACGGAGTTAGGATTATTATTATTATTATTATTATTATTATAGCAGTCATGCACTGGGACACCCATTATGAGGACACAAAATCCTGGGAGAGAGAGAGAGAGAGAGAAGAGAGAGAGAGAGAGCGAGAGAGAGAGGAGGGAGGAGAGAGAGATGAGAGAAGAGAGAGAAGAGAGAGAGAGAGAGGAGAGAGCGCGCTTGACGCTTGATCTAGACTCGCTCTACGCTCTCTCTATCTAGCGCTCTCTCTCGCTCCTACAGCTTTCTCTCTTCTCTCTCTACTCCTCTCTCTCTCTCTCTCTCTCTCTCTCTCTCTCTCTTCTCTGCTCCCTAGATTTTATAGCTCTCTATAATTAACCTAGTCCCTATTACTGGCTGTCTATATTGTTGAACATCAATAGTATCACACAGGACTGCCCTCTCATGAAACAGGGTTTTTGGGGAGTTTTAAATAATTTTTAGGGATTTAACCCCGGGGAATATTATATCAGGAAATATTTCTACTGGCAGGTGTTTTACTTCTTTTTAAAGCTACTTTACAAAATTATCAGTCAGTTTGGGCATAACAAAATTGAGATATAATGCAAACGCAGCGGATATATAATATTCGAGGTAGGGAGATACATACGAAATAGAGAGAAAAAATGGATCATAAAACGTGGTAGATCTTTTATACGGGTGACGACTGGTATGATGATTCCCCGACTCCCATGTGCTAACGACTATCTAGGAGATTGAGAAGCAGACGCTTAACGCTAGAAGAGGGAAGAGTAGGCCTAGGAGGAGTTAAAACAGAGAGATATGGTAAGAGAGAGAGGGAGAGAGAGGGGAAGAGAGGGGAAGAGAGAGATATGGTAAGAGAGAGAGGGAGAGAGAGGAGAGATATGGAAATAGTATACGGGATAGCGGTCGAACTAATAGCTAAGAGAGCAGTATTTTGGTAGATATCATTTTATAAATCATAGCTAATGATTTTATCTCTCTCTTTATCCTAATTCATTCTCTCTTAGTCTCTCTCTGACTCGGTCAATGATCTATCTATTACATGGCCGCGATTCAAATTAATAATTCAAACAACTACGAATGTTTGGGTATTACGCCCCCTCTCCCTATTTAAGAGTTAAGACAGGGCAGAAGAGAGGAAGATAGATTTAATAGAATTCCTCTTGTGTGTAGAATTGAAAATAGGGTAGGTAGGTACCCTGTGTAGAGATTTGTGAATCATTATTTTCACGTGTGTACCTACCTATCTTCATCTTATCATACCCACTGATCCACTTCTCCTTGTTTCAGACCAGACAGAAGATAATGAGTTTACTGTTAGAGAATCACAGCAAGTTGTGATGCGGCCTGTCCGTGAAAATCAACAATCTAACGAAGTCCAGGAGCAGAAAAGACCCCAAACTATAAATCCAGTTGTTACTGCTACATTCAATCCCTGGGACAACTCAGGGATTCATCCGGAGATTCCTGAAAAACTACCGAAGGAGAAACCAGTTCCCGCTGCATTACGTGGTAGGTCATTATTGTTACAACAATTAGTAAACGGTTTACGGTGATTACTGTCAATTATAACTTATCTCTCGATCTGCGATCAGTCATCAGTGATCACTGTCTCTACTTTGTCCGATTTTATTCATGGTCGCCTCTCCCGCGCGATGGACAGTCGACGCGCGTTTTATGAAAGCACATTTTTCAGCACTGTCTGCACAAGACTCATCACAGATTTGAAGGCCGCACGTTTTCTAAAATAGCACTTGAATTCGCCACCCAAAAAGTTTACAAAAACCGGTGAAAATGAAGCAATTCGCCGAGAATTACCCGACTATTTCATAGGTATGGAGGAAAGAGCTCGGCAACGGAAAGTGAGACAACAGCAAATTGAAGAACGGAAACTGGAGAAGCGAAGGGCGGAGGAAAGGAAAAAGATAGAAGAAGAACAGAGAAAAGCTGAGGAAGTGGCTGCCAGAAAGCAGTCGGAGCGAGATAAAAAGTTACAAGTAAGTTCTCTACCTACACAACTCACATATAATTGTCTCACAGTCTTACACAGTTACACAAAAAGTTAGGTACACTAACCCTGTATGGCGGCGCCATACCCCAGTGACAGTGCGCTCAGATGGGGTCGGCGGCGCCAGACATCACTAACCCGATATTTTCCAGTGAGTCTCAATAGTTCAATATCATAAGTTTACTCAAGAAATTACCTAGGAGATAGAGGAACAGAAAGACAGAGAACGTAAACGACAGGAGGAGCTACAAGAGATAAGGAGAAAGACTCTGATAGCCATTAATCATTACAACTTTAGCATTATGAGAAACAAAGTGTTTCGACCACTACAAAAACATGCTGAAAAGGTATTGCAAATTATTATCACAAAGCTGTTAAATTCCGTACATGTGTAAACTACGCTTGAGTGCGTTCTACCACCGTCCACCGTAGAACCGATTGTTCCTGTCTAGCGGCTCCGATCCCAATCTGAGCACACTGTCTGAGATTCCTATAATATCAAACGGGGTCTGGAGACTCAAAACAGAATTGTTCACAGTTCACACTGTCTAAGAATATTATACAAAAACATAGTATGGACAGTACAATGAACAAAATGAAAAAGGACGCGTATTGTACAGAGTCAGGAATAACTTCACGTTTCTTCATGATGCACTGTCACTATCGACTCTACTTGTACTAAACAATGGGGGGGGAGAGAGAGAGAGAGAGAGAGAGAGAGAGAGAGAGAGAGAGAGAGAGAGAGAGAGAGAGAGAGAGAGAGAGAGAAGGAGAGAGAGAGAAGAGAGAGAGAGAGAGAGAGAGAGAGAGAGAGAGAGAGAGAGAGAGAGAGAGAGAGAGAGAGAGAGAGACGAGAGAGAAGGGAGATGAGGAGAGAGAGAGAGAGAGAGATGACAGAGAGAGAGAGGAGGAGAGAGAGAAGCAGAGAGAAGAGAGAAGAGAGAGAGCAGGAGAGAGAGAGAGCGAGAGAAGAGAGAGAGGAGAGAGAAGAGAGAGAGAGAGAGAGAGAGAAAGAGAGAGAAAGAGTAAGAGAATTGGGAGAGAAGGGGCATTATACCGGTTAGAGTTGGTTGCGTAACGTTTTATGAAACATACCCCACATAAACACATTTGGTGTAGAACAGCTGACGTCTAAATGCGGGGGGGGGGGGGATAGCCCAGGGTTTTAGAAGAGGGAGGGTCAGAGGGATGTGAGTGATGCATCATAAGAGGGACCATCGACCGATATGTTGTGTCTAACACAAGGACAGTGAATCACACACACATGTCGGGCAAATGCTCTGTAAACCACCGGGGGGGGAGAGAGGGGAGAGAGACCTTTGTTCACAGGGTTATAGATACGGCAATGACCAGCTGCACCTGAGACCTGGAGCGAGCCCCCCCCCCCCTAATTATTTGTGTGAAGTGTGTAAATCGGTAAAAACACATCTTTTATCCCGCAGGTACGGGATGACACGAAGAGAGCAATGTCTCACTACGAGACACGATGTCTGACGAGACATGTCTCCCTCTGGAGACAAGCTCTACAGATAAAGGAGATAGAGAAAGAGGAACAAGCTGATAGTTTCTACAGGGCACTACTACTTCGAACGACCTTCCGGACTTTGAGAAAGGTAGGTGAAATACAGGAACCGACCGAATCAGGAAATACTGGTCCCTGATTGGCTGATAACCAGTCACGTGACCTCAATAACGAGTTCTGATTGGTTGTTTACTTGTTTCGGTCGGTTCCTGGTGAAATACAACCGGCTGTCAATGTGAAATAGAGCTGTAAGGGAGCTGGTGAAATTATCAGTACTTTTGCCACTCTCTCAACGGTAGTTACTATATGATCGGTACTTGCCTTACTATTATTGCCTGAAATATTTCAACCTAACATGGTAACTACAGCTGTATAGCACACCTGTATTTGATTACAGATACAGTCGGACCCCGATTTAGTGGCCCCCGATTTAGTGGCACCCCGATTTAGTGGCAAGATTTTTTTCCCCCAAAAATTTTTTTGAATTTTTTTTGTGAAATTTTTTTGAAATTGTCAAAGGAATACCAGCCACGTCCGAAT
This sequence comes from Hormiphora californensis, assembly GCA_020137815.1. Taxonomy (NCBI): domain Eukaryota; kingdom Metazoa; phylum Ctenophora; class Tentaculata; order Cydippida; family Pleurobrachiidae; genus Hormiphora; species Hormiphora californensis. Next base: position 1,915,915 of record CM035359.1, read on the forward strand.
CGTGTTTCGAATCAGTGAATCTTATCGCATGTCCTGCTGCTAATTAGACGGTTCGGAACCGATACGTGATCCCCATGGGGTCATTGAATCATAAGTTCACCAAGCGTCAAAATTTCGATTCGATGGGGATCACGTTTCGATTTGTTCCGAACCGTCTAATTAGCAGCAGGACATGCGATAAGATGCACCGATTCGAAACACGATTCGGACGTGGCTGGTATACCTTTAAAAAAATTTTAAAACTTTTTTTTGCAAAATTTTACAGTACGATTGTCAATGCTTCGATCGGTGCTCCCCATAAATTTTGAGAAAAAAAAAGTTATTTTGAAATTTTGATACTTCCTCCCCGCTTAGGGTGCCCCGATTCGGCATGGTATCACGTATCGGTTCGTTTCGAACCCGCTAATTAGACAGGACATCCAGGAAGCTGCACCGATTCGAAACACAAATCGGACGGTCTGGTATAACTTAGAAAATTTTTCATAATTTTTTTGAAAAAGTTATTTGATAGTTTTCTATTTCTAATCAGAAATGATAATGTCATCAATACATGAATATTGCATATATAACAGTTAGAGGTGTCTTTAGTCTTAGTATAGCATTTTGGGCATAAAATAGGTTTTTATGGGCCAAATATGGCTCACCTCGATTTAGTGGCACCCCGATTTAGTGGCAGGATTTCTTTCCCCCGAGGATGCCACTAAATCGGGGTCCGACTGTACTAGGATTGTGTGATGGCAGCCTCATATAAGAACATAAATTCTTTCATAACAGTAATGTGGGGAGAGTGAGAGAAAGAGAGAAAGACAAATTGATATTGATGGTGAGATCGATAGGCAGAGAGAGAGGTATAGCTCTAAAATGGATGAGTAGTACAGGTGTCCAGTCTCTGATCCATCTCAGAATAATATCTCTCCCATTTTAGGCCACTAGCCTGCAAGATACCTTCGCAAGACAAGCAGACCGACATTGGAGGAGGATGACCATAACAAGAGTTCTGCACGCCTGGAAAGATGTTGTAACGGGAGAAAGGGGGAAGAGGAAGGAGCTGGAAATACGGGCCACAGAAATGTATATCAGGTAAAGATATTAAGGCCACATATCACATTTTTGTTTTAAACTTTTAAACTAAACATTAAAATGATGCGGAGTGTTACACTGACATTTCCTTAGCTCTACAGTAGAGCTAAGGAAATGTCATATTTTTGAACTGAAAGAAAGGAGAACAGTACTAAACATAACTCTACATTATATATGCACTAGAAGCAGGGGAGAAAGAGCGAATCATAGTATTAGTCAGACAGAGAAAGTAAAAGGCCAGTGACAACTGACAGTGAGAGAGGGAGCATGGTAGAGAAATATTTTTAAACCATGATCTGCGGCTGTTGTACCAGGTGCATGGTTGCATCTTGTAAAAAGTGAGAGAGATGAGAATAAAAGGCGAGAGAGAAATCGTGACACCCTGATCTTTTTCAGGAACACGAAAGTCAACCACCTCAGAGCCTGGAGCAGGGTAACTCCCGTTCTGCGTCGAGAGAGGGAAGGGGAGGAACGGAAAAACAAGATGAGAAGCATGGTGGCGGATTTGTTACCTGATTTTGCAGAATCATGATGAGCGACTTAACTACCGACTATTCGCACCGGAAATCACTGCCCCTGTGACGCTTTTGACTTTTGTATCATCTAGATCTGTTGTTTATGTGATTTATTCGTAATCGTATATTACAGTCTGTTATGTCGTTGACTTTGAGCTCGAATCTCGATTAGATTTACTTAGAGTTAGTCGATTTTGAGGCTGAGATTGAGAAATTATAAATTTGTTTGAGTTAAACCACAAAATTGAATTGTTATCCTTTTAATTTTAGTTCATGTTACGTAATAATTAATTCATTTCTTGCCAAGGATTAAATTATATCCATTTTCAAGCAAAAATGGTACGCGCAAATATAAAGCCGCGCATTATATTCAATTTATGTGCGCGTGAACGAAAATTTGAGTTCAAAATAAATAAACAGAACGAGCTGAGTGCACTGCAGCATCCCGGGCCAGCAGCGTTTGCCAAACTGCAGCAGTGCTTGGAATGAGGCCCCTCGGAAATGTTCAAGTCATGCACAATCAAGTCACGCCCACCAATCACAGCTCAGAACGCGCAGAGTGCTTCGCGCGTTCTGCGCTGTGATTGGTGGGCGTGACTTGATTGTGCATGACTTGAACATTTCCGAGGGGCCTCATTCGCTGCAGGCGTATGCCAACAGCAGTGCAGGCCAGCGTTTTGGTAAAGTCGGATTTTTTGAAGTTGTCACCCCAAAATGACCACGCATGTGAAATTTATCAATTTTGACGCGCACGCCACACGTTAACATGAAGATGATGAAGATGAAGAAGATGATGGACTACTTTAAATCCAAGATCGAGAAGATTTATGAGACAATTAAAGAGGACCCTGCTTACTCAGCTGATCTGCCAACTATTCCCCATGAACTATCTGCTCATAACTGCCCGGTACTCTCCAAGTTTAGGACAGTGTCTGACGCCGAACTTGTATCAACTGTTCGGAGCATGAACAAGAAACACTGTCCTCTCGACCCTATTCCATCCACCATGGTAGGTGGTTCTCTGACAGAACTCGTCCCCATTATCTCTAAGATTGTGAACGGTAGTCTATCGGACGGAGTGGTTCCAGCCAACTTAAAATCCGCTGTTATCCGACCCTCCTTGAAAAACAAAGAACTGGACCCAGACGAGCTCAGTAGCTACAGACCGATCTCTAATCTCTCCTTTGTGTCCAAGATCCTAGAAAAATGTGTTGCCGATCAACTCACTGAGCACATTGAGAGCAATGGACTTTTTAGCAAGGTTCAGTCTGCGTACCGCTCACACCATAGCTGTGAGACTGCAACTTTGAAGATCGTAAACGACACTCTAATACAGATGGACAAGAAAACAAAAGTGATCCTTGTGCTGCTCGATCTATCGGCAGCTTTTGACACTATATCTCACTCTAAGCTCATTCAACGTCTACAGCAAGACTATGGAATCACTGGCAGAGTTCTCAAATGGATAGAGTCTTATTTGAATGATAGAACTGCGATAGTGAAGATCGGACCGAACGAATCTGCCGCCACGACCATCAAAATCGGAGTCCCTCAAGGATCGATATTGGGGCCCCTTCTCTTCATACTCTACACCCGTGACCTAGAGAAGATTGCTCAGCTGTACAATCTAAAGATACATATGTACGCAGATGATACACAGCTCTCTATATCTTTTGTGCCTCAAAACCTAATTTCAGCTATGAGCCAGGTACAAAAGTGTGTTGCTCATATTAGACTATGGATGGCTCAAAATCTTCTCAAGTTGAATCCTAACAAGACGGAGGTCATGATACTTAACAACAAATGGGATAAATCGGAAGCTCCTGATACAGTCGCCATAACAGAAGATGAGGATACAGTTGTAACTGAAGTAGCCAAGAACCTGGGAGTAATATTTGATAAAGAGCTAAACATGACCAAGCATGTAACACGGATAGTCCAGATGGGCAATCTACAGTTAGTAAACATGTGGAGGATAGCTAGTAAGCTAAACAAGAACCAGAAGACTCTTCTTGTCAACACCCTGATACACTCCAGGATCGATTACTGTAATGCCCTACTCCTTGGTTCGAAGGAATCCGATATAAAACGTCTCCAAGTACTCCAAAACGCGGCCACACGATTTATATACGGTCAGCGCAGCAGAAGAGGTGTAACCGAATTGAGAAAGAAATCCCACTTCCTTCCAATCAACCAACGCATCGAGTACAAAATGTGCCTAATGGTATACAATGCACTTAATGGTAAATCTCCATGCTACATCACTGAGATGATCCAGAAGAGGCAGGCGAAGTCCAAGAAACTCAGAGTAGATGACGATGACACAAGATTAGAGGAGTACCACTGCAAGTACAAGGTTACTGAGAAAGCATTTAGCATTGCTGCACCAAAACTCTGGAACAGACTTCCAAAATTAATCAGGAAATCAGAGTCTGTAGCAACATTCAAGAAATCACTGAAGACTCACCTGTTCAACATTGCCTATGGCTAACTTCCGTCCCTATGATATCATACATACAATACCTAGTATGATCGTAACCTGAATGACCTTTCGATTTCCTCTGACCTCCTGAATCCTGACCTCTGAATCCTTTCATAGATTGTATCCTCAACCACTCATCATATCCTCCACCTTCCATCCTATCCTCCACTTTTCGTCCTATCCTCCACCATCCATCCTATCCTCCACCATCCATCCTATCCTTCACCATCCGTCCTATCCTCCACCATCCGTCCTATCCTCCACCATCTGTCCCAGTCTCCACCTTTCGTCCTATCCTTCACCATCCGTCCTATCCTCCACCACCCGTCCCATCCTCCACCATCCGTCCCATCCTCCACCATCCGTCCTATCTTCCACCATCCGTCCTATCATCCACCATGATCTGGAATATCCTCCACCACCATCTGTCGCATCCTTTCACCATTCGTCCTATCCTCGACCATCCGTCCTATCCTCCATCTTTCGTCAAACTTTCCACCACCCGTCCTATCCTCCACCATCTCTTCCATCCTCGGTCCTCCATCATCCGTCCAATCCCCACCATCCGTCCAATCCCCCACCATCCTTCCTATCCTCCACCATCCATCCTTCACCATCCATCCTATCCTCCATCATCCTGTTCCTATCCTCTATCAGCTGTCCTAGACACTACCATCACTCCTATCCTCCACCATCCGTCCTATTTCACCACCATCCCGAGTTAGGAGAGACGTCCTCCTCATATTGTTCAGAGCTAGGGTTTTTTGAGTGCGTATTCTTGTTCGTTTGTGTGTGGTGGGTGTATGGGTTAGTAGGATCTTGGCAACTGAGATGTGGAGTAGAGTCTGAGGGTAGTCGAGAATTGGCCGAGTATGGGCCAGGAGAAAACAGTTACAAGAAACGTGTACCGTTACGAAAACGGCTGAAAGCGCAGTTATTCCTGCAGACTGTAAATGAACACTTCGAAAGTGATGATAAGTACGTGTTTATCAATGACAATCTTACTATTTTTATGTAAACGATGTGTGCTGAACATGATTTACTGTTTCCAAGTAGTCTAGGTATGCTGTGTCCGTTTGTGTGTGCACCTTTGTGTTCTCTTGTGAGATGACCATTTTTTAATTAACTTATTTAACTTAACTTATTTGTGTTTTGTGTATGTCTTTATTTTTTGGGTGTTGGGGTATAAGTGTGAGTGTGAGTGTGATTTTAAGTGTGAGTTCTGTGTGGGTGTGTGTGTGTGTGTGTGTGTGTGTGTGTGTGTGTGTGTGAGTGTGTGTGTATGTGTGGTGGTGTTTTGTAACTACCGTATTTTTAACTAACTTAAATTCGCATTTTCCTTTTCGATTTTAGTAATTTATTAAACCTGGTTAAATCTATCTGTCCGTTTAGCTCTCAGCTCATTGTTACCCGTCTCATTGGTTCGTCTGTGTGTGTTTGTCCCGCTTTAGGTAACTGCTGTTGTGCTATTAGCCTCGGCCTAGAAGCGTATATTAATGTACTTAATTTTTAACTATATTTTATACGTATAGTGTAAGAGCGGGAGAGTCATATATTTTCTTATATTGACTTGATATAAATTGTGAAGTTCATATTCATATTCATATTCATATTCATGTGACGCGCAAAAACATTCCACGCACGAAAAGGGGGGTGACAACTTCAAAAAATCCGACTTTATGCGCTGCAGGGCGCCGTTACGATCTGGGTGTTTGGTGTTCTGTTTACAGGTGCGCACTGCCAAAAAGTTGAATCACTAAAACGGTTCTAACCGCCGAACCACTCAACCGTTTTGGCTAATTCAAAGTTTATCTGGTAGGAAATGTCAAGGCCTAACCCAAACCTTAACCCTATTTTAGCCCTAACCCTAAAAAACCGTTTGTCAGCACTCACCAAACACCCAGATTTTAACGCTGGCCTGCGCTGCAGACCGGGTATAGCTGCAGACCGGGTATTGCGACAGGACATCCTGCAAGCTGCACCGATTCGAAACACGAATCGGACAGGACTGGTATTCCTTTTTTCATAAAAATTTCATAACTTTTTTGGTCGCATTGGAAAAAAATCTTTCCACTGCGACCAATGACAAGCCTCTATCTTATCAGGAACCGGAAATAGATTTCAAGCGCTGCATTTCGATACGCGACGGCCTGTTGTTTCTAGCCCGAAGAATACCTTTAAATTTTAAATTGGACTTTTGGAACATTTTATAAAAGCCTCGATTTATCGCCTGTTATCGACTATTCTTTACTTTAGCTCTGTATTTGGTATCAACAATGCCAAGCAAAAGGAGAAAATTCTGTAAGGAGGTGATCGAAGTGGAAAAGGTATGCTGATCTCAAAACACTAGGTCCTTTTAGCTAGAGGAATAAGGGCTAATACCTACTAGTCAGGACCACTATTGGTGCGCAGTCGTGCCCACGGAAGGAGTGCTTGGATCATCTTGAAACCGGTTTTAAGTTAACTAATGCATATCCAAAAGTGTCTGTAGCTATTTGGGTGATGTTCTGACAATCCAATCACGAGATCAGCCTGATCTCAAAACACTAGGTCCTTTTAGCTGGAGGAATAAGGGCTAATACCTACTCTATTTTGTCGCCTGAAACTGTTTCTGTGCTGCAATTCAACTATTCCCACTTCAGATGCACGTCTCACTATTCATTTCTCTTCCAGGATTTCTTGAGTTTTCTCCCGGTGGAAGTTACCATGGTTATCCTATCTGAACTGAAGTCTTCCGATATCATGGAGCTGTCTGTTGTTTCTAAAAAATGGAACTCTCTCCTAAAAGGTAGATTCGAACCAACGCTCGACTACATTTACTTTATTCTCTTTCATTATCAGTTTTACAACATTATTTTATGTTTCAGATGAATATACCTGTAAACAGCTGCTTATTGCTCACTACAATCTAAACCCAGTCAGCACCGAACCACCCAGAATGGGTTCATTCCAAGAGGACTACAAAATCTGCCACGAATTTGGGAAGAGAGTTTATCCAGAGCAGATGGAAATTGTTCACCAAATTGAAGAAACTAATTCGTGCGTAGTATCCCCGTCTGGAAAATACGTCGCCAGCTCGCATTATCATACAAACAAAGAACTTGTACAGCACGAAATATGCGTTGCAAGTACTGAGGAGTCTAATGTGGATTCAGTAAAACGATTGGAACTCTTTGACGAACCTCACAGGGGTACCAAACCAATGTTCAACTCAACTGAGGAATATCTTGCTGTGTTAGTGAGCGATCATGACTTTGATCTTGGCATGGCTGTGATAAAGTGGATCAACGTTTATAAAACCCCAAACTTTGAGTTTTACAAGAAGATTACATGCCAAAGTGATGAGACAGTCAATGACATACATTGGATAGGAGACTACAGCCTTATGAAAGTTCAATACGGGGTTGTTAAAGTTTGGTCAATAATATCGGGGACGGAGGAGATTATTAGTGAAAATCAAGATGAAAGATACATTTATTATGCATCGTATGCAGTCGCCAACAACTATTAATCAGTATGAAATCGGATTGGGATGAAAAGAACGTTTACTTAAGAAAACAGTCAATCAAGGAGGAGAGATTCAATACGACTGCAAAATCTTTTTCTTTCGATGGAAAACCAACCGAGATAGAATTGGATAGTGCATTTTTTCCTCGCACTACCACTATTGAAACTCACATTGAGGGGAGAATCTTTGTCGTTCGTTATAGAAAGAAGATATTGGAACTTGACCTGAACCTGACAAAACTCCGTGAAATTTTTATTCCCAGCCTTCTTCCCAAAACGATAAAGGAAGACCGTGGTTTATTCCTTTTAAGCACGGGTGTGGCGAATGATGGATTGTTTCTTATTAAAGCCCTTTATAAAGGGCTGTTCTCTTTAAGTATTTGGGACCCAAAATCTGGACTGGTAATTACCTCTTTTGAGGGTCGTAGTTTACATTATGTGTCTGAGGCCTGCACTGTTCTATGGCCACGGGGCTCCCGACCTGCCCTAGTGGTAGCTACTGCTGGAAGAAAATCCTTGCGAATCAAAAGGTTTTAGCTTTGGAATAAAATGATACGTGTAATGATTCCCGTTGGTTTTAAACTGGTCGAACTTTCATTTTAAACATTTTTATTTTTTACACATCTGACAACATTTTGTGACATTTCGTAAGGTGTAACATACACAATAACTTTCCTGCATATGTAACAAAATGTTACGTGTCAGTTCTCACCCCCACAAAGTCCCCCTACAAAATTTTGCGTGTCACACCTCCTCCCCTAAGGTGATTGAATATAACCGTGGTTCCCCCCCCCTCCGCCGGTTTGACTGTTATTTTAGTATCTAAGCCGCATCATCGAACTCAGATCTGGTAGAATACGAGGATTTGTTATAATCTGGCAATTTGACAGGCCTTTTTGTGCTCAATCAGACAACCTTGTTTCTGCAGCCGTGATTTATTAACTTCTACTCATTACTGATTGGTACCACTACCCGCTTGACAAGGATGAACCACTGTTTGGTATAGTAGGAAACAGGTATTCCGGCGACCTCTGGAATTACTAATCATGAAAACTCTCGTACCGATCGCAAATCGAGGGATCTGTTTCTATATTTTTTCTCTGCCAGCTGCCTCTCTGCCTCACTCTCTCTATGATGCTATATACTAATATGATGTGATCCCTCTAGTTCAGAGTAGGGTCTTTTGAGCATGGGTTTCAGGTTTGTGCTGGCTACACAGGAGATCGATCAGACATGGAACTGTACACATTGATTGGGTACAAGCCCCCATTTCCTCCCTCCTGCACTGTCTTTCTAAGGATGGGGCTCTCTTCCCCTTCCCGGTAAAAGAGGGTACACTGTACTACTCAAAAACATTGATGGACGCGTTTAGAAGCTGTTGTTGTGTTAGCAAGTATTTGCTAGAAAACACGCTGAAAATAATATATACTTTTCCAAATCGTAATGATTCGCCTCTAATTTGTTTATATCAATTTGAATGTGTTGAGGCGTTGGAATCCTGACACGTAGTCAACATCAACCTTGGTGGCGCTGTTACCTCTCAGCCCGCTTTGCAGGCTTCGTTTTGTCGCGCTACACGCACGAGTTGTAAGGGTGACTGTGTCACCTAACATCAACCGGGTTTGCCGTTTAAATATGGGGTGTGCCCTCATATATGGGGTATGGCGTGTGCCGTTTAAATATGGGGTGTGCCCTTATATCTTTGTCGTTCGTTATAGAAAGAAGATATTGGAACTTGACCTGAACCTGACAAAACTCCGTGAAATTTTTATTCCCAGCCTTCTTCCCAAAACGATAAAGGAAGACCGTGGTTTATTCCTTTTAAGCACGGGTGTGGCGAATGATGGATTGTTTCTTATTAAAGCCCTTTATAAAGGGCTGTTCTCTTTAAGTATTTGGGACCCAAAATCTGGACTGGTAATTACCTCTTTTGAGGATCGTAGTTTACATTATGTGTCTGAGGCCTGCACTGTTCTATGGCCACGGGGCTCCCGACCTGCCCTAGTGGTAGCTACTTCTGGAAGGGAATCCTTGCGAATCAAAAGGTTTTAGCTTTGGAATAAAATGATACGTGTAATGATTCCCGTTGGTTTTAAACTGGTCGAACTTTCATTTTAAACATTTTTATTTTTTACACATCTGACAAAATTTTGTAACATTTTGTGACATTTCGTAACATACACAATAACTTTTCTGCGTATGTAACAAAATGTTACGTGTCAGTTTTCACCCCCACAAAGTCCCCCTACAAAATTTTGCGTGTCACACCCCCTCCCCTATAAGGTGATTGAATATTACCGTGGTGCCAAATCGGGTATCCAAATACAGTCGGACCCCGATTTAACGGCACCCTCGGGGGAAAGGATTTTGTCCGTTAAATCGGGGTGTCTGCAAATCGGGGTAAAATACTGTGAATTTCTCATATCGGGGGAAGATTATCCTGCCGTTAAATCGGGGTGCCGTTAAATCGGGGGCCGTTAAATCGGGGTCCGACTGTAGTGATTTAGTGGCCAATGTATTTCGTGCTTCACCAACATAGCCGATTGTTTCACATGAGTTAGTATCTTTGCAGTGGGACGCTCAGTAGATAAGTGGCATCTTGTGCCTTTGTTCTTTTAAATATTCAGCTTCAACATCTACAATATGTACTAGATACTGCATTGTAAAGTAGCGAGAAAAATCTGAATACAGTCGGACCCCGATTTAGTGGCATCCTCGGGGGAAAGGTTTTGTCCACTAAATCGGAGTGTCCACTAAATCGAGGTGCCACTAAATCGGGGGCCACTAAATCGGGGTCCGACTGTATATAATAAAGTTCTTGGGATTGCGTTATTTTAAATGTTTAGATACAAATTTGAGAATTGAGCGAACAAGATTTATATTTTAAATACGCACCGTTACGAAATATTTTTAAATACAAAGAGAATTGAGGGAACGAGATTTATATTTTATATACGCACTGGCCACTGTTACGAAATGTTTTTAGATTCAAGTTGTTTGCGTTCTTTGCTTTCTAACTAAGGAGTTGCCCCAAGCAACATGTTGCTGAGGACAGTTGCACTCCTCATAGCAGGTATATTGTTAAATAGAACACACACATTCCAGAATTGCACGTATCAGTACCCTTCAAATTGTCTGCCCTCTTCATAGCAACCTGCATTAAAAAGGCCTTAAATACGTGGAAGCGAAATTACCCCTACCCTGCGATGCCCTACTACCGTAGCCTAGGCTGCGAGAGGTAATTTCGTTACCAAGACAATATGTATGGTGTCACAAATTGGCGGCCCAGGTGTTTTAATCCTTTACCCTCCACACAGTGAGTGTAGTTGATTCATTCCTATCACCGGTGGAGTGCAAGATCACCCCGTATAAAGGCTTCCTGAAGCGGGCATGTACCCATCAGTTCTCTGATGTAGCAGACCTCGCGGCGACAGGGATACTGTTGTTCAAATGCTACAATTCGGACGATTACTACTACACCCTCTATTCTGCACGATGGGTTTTCAACGCTACATGTCCCCGAGACCCCCTACAGTATGAGATGTGCGGGTATTTTCATGTTGATATAACCTCTCTGACATCCCATAAAACTCTTTGTGGGGTTGCCGCATGCAAAGCCAACATGCTCAATGCAAATGAGTTAAGTTACTATCCCAGAGCAACACAGGACATTTGTCGACCGAATAGCTACCCATGCATCGGTAGATACACCAAGTCGTGTGAGACGGCTTCCGTGAGAAAGTGTAACGGGGTTTGTGATGATACAGATTGCTATGACGAGATCCATTGCGGGGACTATACGTATGGTTACAAATGTACGGACTATCATGGGTGGCTACGCCCCACGACTGCATGTGTTTTGGCTGCTCAGTTGTCCACTGGATCTAACAGTCTTTGTGGCATGAAATCTGACACGAGATCATGTGGAAGCGACTCGGGTTTGAAAATGTGTATAATTAGATTCGTCAAGTACACGTACACAGTGCCAATTTTTAATTTCACTCGCTGTGCGACTATCAAAATTACCCAACGGTACAGGACAACACCGCTTGAAGATGGGAGTCATGATGATATTGAAACGGGGGGCCTGTACGCACCCCATTGTTTGAATTTCATGGACCAGACCAATTGCTCCGATCCGGCCAGGGTGGCACTGTCATGTCCAATAGGAGGCTACATGTCCACCGTTGCCAAGGTCATGGTTTGTGATGGACTACGGAAAGGCCTCTGTGATGATAAGCTGGATATCCTCTGTGTGGATGTGACCTCTACCTGTACCATCCACAAGCACCAGGTTTGTGACAACATCCGAGATTGTTCCACTGGACAAGACGAGCTCCACTGCAAGTGGATGACTGGCACTGGATGCGAGAGGAAATTTCGGCCCACAATATACTCCTCTTCTTTCCCGTTGGATTGGCTTGGAGACACGGTTGAGGACTGCGTCGGCGGAAAGGACGAGGTCCTTGATCTTTGGCCCACTTGTGGAATGGGAAAATTCCAGCGGTTTGTGAAAGATAACAGTACCTGTAAAGATGAATTTCACTGCAAGTTTGGTCCCCGGACAATCATACCTTTTGGCCTACTGTGTGATGGAATTGATACATGCGGTAACGAAAATGCTGTCTGCCGAAGACTTGTTCCCCAAGTCCCAAATAAGGCCGTCCAAGGCACTGTTTGGAATAAGTACATAAGCCCCTGTTTGCCTGGTATGGAAAATCTTGTCATCCTACGAGGAGAATGTGCAGATTTCAGTACATCACAGATGCACAATTCAAAAATTTTCGGTATTGAACGTGAATCGACAATTTCGGCCCCTTCAAATACTTCTTGCTCCTATAAATTTGGAGAAGTTTACATTTATCTAACCTGCTTGGGCATCTGCAAAGAGAAATGTCCGTTATCAAGAACCCCACTAAAAACTGATTCCTGTCCGACACAGTATAAAGCTCGAATTTTTACGGTTGCCGACCAAAATACGTTGACATTCGTCACACCAAAGGAGGAATCATACGGACAGGAGATATTTGAATGCGATAACAATAAATGTTTGGTGTATGATAAAGTTTGTAACCTGATCGATGACTGTGGAGATGGGAGTGATGAGGAAACCTGCGAAAACAACTTCCGGTGTAAATCTGCAAAAGGTCAAGGCCAACTGTATTTCCCTCTGTATGCGGTGTGTGATGGAGTACCCAACTGTATGGACCTATCAGATGAGTGCAATGATATGTGTAGTAAGCACATTTTGGAAGGATTCTACCTGAAATCAAGTGCGTTTTTAATAGGATCTCTTGCCATTGGGCTCAACTTGTGGACCTTGGTAAGCGTAATTTTGGAACTGAGACAAATTACAAACCAGATAGCACTTGAGAATAAAGTCCTTGTAGCGACGATCAGCCTCGGTGACCTCTTCACTGGGGCATATCTCCTTTCTATAGCGATTTTCGATGCCACTCAGGTTAGTTACTGTGAGAACCAGGCCAACTGGCTGGCCAGCAAGTACTGCAATGCAATGGGAATTGTTAGTACAACAGGAAGCGCAGTCTCGGTCATATCAATGACCTTCCTCAGCCTGGCAAGAGTGAAGGGCGTACGGTCGGGACTCCATCGTTCAACTGCTGAAGTAAAATTCACTCCTCCGCTAATAACAGCCAGCGTCATTATCGTTGTTTCGATCATTTTTGCGGTCTTTCCCGTGATTCTATTGGAGGAGTTTGAAGATATATTTGGCAATGGACAGGTTTGGGACACGGATTTTAAGTTTTTCATCGGGATTATCGGTAAAGCTGAGCACCTGGAAGTAATTGGAGCTTACTATGGAAGGATCTTGCGGAACCCCTCTGGTACAGGTCACTCCTGGGATAAGATAACAGGTTTGATAAGAGGCATGTACACGAATGATTATGGAAATTTGGAAGGTTCGAATTCCCTAGTTGGTTTCTATGGCAATGAGGGGGTGTGCCTCTTTAAATTTTTTGTCCTTCCCGATGACCCACAGTTTGCATTCTCGCTTACCTATCAAATTTTGAACATTATTTGCTTAGCAGTAATTTGTTCCTGTTACGCATACATCGAAGCAACCTCAAGGAAAAGTCTGGAAGACCTAAATTTTAGCAGGGAAAATGCACAGCAAAATCCTGCCATACAAGCTCGTATTGAGTCCCTAAAGAAAATGCAACTCAAAATAAGTATGATTATTGCCACAGATTTGATCTGTTGGATTCCCCTCCTGATCGTGTCATTCTGTCACATGGCTGAGGTGGTGGATGCGACCCCCTACTACGGACTCTTCTCTGTTATCCTTCTTCCCATAAACTCCTCCATCAATCCTTTGCTGTACAGCGATTATGTTCACGATATTTTCAAGGCCGCTTTGCCGTGGATTGCGATGTGTGGGTTGTCCATTCAAAAGATCTTTGAAAAGAAGAACCCGGATGGCCCTGAGGTTATTGAGATGGACAATCTGGGGTCGTAGGCCCAAACTGAACGCTCTGGCGTTCAGAGCTCAGAGTAGGGTCTTTAGAGCATGGGTTTCAGGTTTGCGGTGGCTACACCAGAGATCGATCATATATGGATCTATACACATTGATTGGGTACGAGCCCCCATTTTCTCTCCCTCCTGCACTGTTCTCTCACAATGTCACATTCACCGTCTTTCTAAGGATGGGGCTCTCTTCCCCCTTCCCGGTAAAAGAGGGTACTTCGTACTATTCAAACACATTCATGGACGCGTTTAGAAGCTGTAGTTGTGTTAGCAAGGACAATGCAATGTTGTATTTACTAGAGAACACGTTGAAAATAATATATACTTTTCCAAATCGTAATGATTCGCCTCTAATTTGTTTAATCAATTTGATTGTGTTGAGGCGTTGAGATCCTGACACGTAGGACTTCGTTTTGGTGCGCTACCTGTGGGAGTTGTAAGGGTGACTGTGTCACCAAACATCAACCTGGGTGTGCCCTTATATGGTGACCTGTTATAAACAGCACACATGATATCCTCCTTACCCCTCAGCTACAAACTGGAATCTGCCATCAGACCTGATGGTCGAGTAGCGCTGCACGTAGTTTTCATTATTCCGCTTAGGTTCTGGGAGCTGGACCCTGCAATGTCAAGTTCTAGACTGTAACTGGAGCCTTAATCCTCCCTTTTCCCACTCTACTCATCTGGTGTTATGGCATTTTGCTTTTTTGATATAGTTTTTAGACCAAAAATACCCTTGCTATCTTGCTACTGAACTCAAATTCTAAACGCCTTTTTTCTTCTAGTCAATGGTTAGAAATGATGCAATTGAGAATCAAGAAAATCTGCCACCGAACAGCAAAAGAAGGAAAACAGATAAAGTGGAAAACCTAAAGCAACCCTCCCGAAAACAAGTTGTGAAACCACTAAAATGTGGGGTTTGTAGGCAGGTAAATCCCATTCTACAGTCGGACCCCGATGTACCGGGATGCTCGAGGGAAAGGTTTTTGCCCGGTAAATCGGGGTTCCCGGTATATCGGGCTCAAATACTGTCAATTTCATATTTCCGGGGAAGATTAAATCCTCCCGGTATATTGGGGTTCCGGTAAATCGGGCTATCATTGTAGTATAAAATACAGGACACAAGTGTGCTGTTCCACCTTTATATTATACCCCTACACCTCATCCCGTCAGTTACAAGACAAGGATGTTTTGAAGACTTTTCCCGGAGATCCACCTGGGGCAGTAGAAGAGTTTATCGCCCTCGCCTCTGATATCCTTTCCCTTGGGCAAACTGATGAGGGAGATTGGGAGGAAAAGCCTCAACATCGGATCACCGAGTTTTCGGTTTATGATGAATTTGGGCACTTGTGTGCATTTGATACCGGTCTGATAGATAACAATGTTCCGCTGTACTTCAGTGGTTATATAAAGCCAATCTATGATGATACCCCATCTACTGAAGGTAGGTCATGCAATGGGGGAGGATGGGAAGGGAGGTCTATGTTAGACAGACAGGGGGAATGTGTTCATGATGGAGGTGTACGTGTTGCGATGCACAGAACGATATGTACACTATACACGATGCACGTTTTACTACATTCTGTCCCGAATGCTGTTGTTTTGTCCGTTCAAAGATCACAATATGTGGATGGTGGTAACCATGCAGACTTGAGGAAAGATGGGTCACCCCGTGCCTGAACAAAGTTCAACCTCGGATGAAAAATGCTCCCTAAGCGGACTTCACTAGGGTCTTCAGATAGGTATTTGGAGTGGAAAAATGTAAAAAAACACCCCATTTTTTCGAGAAGGTTTTTCTCTACATGGATTTTAAAATGGGTCGTTTTGACTGTCAAAACGGCTTAAAAACCATGCTGGGTGCAGATTTATAGTCCTCTTCCGGTAAAAAGGTTGTACCTGACCTTTTTTTGCACGTAGAATCGATTGCCGGTGAAGAGAAATCTCTAAAACGACTGGAAAATGGTCAAAATTTGATTTTTTGACGTTTTTTGAGGGTTTTTCGGCCCCAACCCCATCATGACATCAAGATAGAAAATTTTTACTAGTGTCAAACGTTAAAATGGACATTTTTCTACCGGATCCCAAAGTTTCAGATAAATCCAATAGCAGGGTAAAATTTGGCTAATTATTGAAAGTGGCTAGATGAGAGAAAGTGAACTTGAACTTAATTTTTTCACAATTTTGGCCTTTTTGACCAACTTCTGATTGAAATGGCCAATCAGGACCATGCTCACGCTAAAGAAGGGACAATTTCCTACTAAAATGCAAATTTTCATGCCGATACGACAACAGGTCATGGATCTGTAGTAAATTTAAGCGAGCTAACTAGGCTATTTCTACTGTCAAAAACGGTCATTTTTTCTTATTTTCGGGTCGATTGGCAGTAAAAAAGGGTACCCGACCTATTTTTGCCTGTAGAATTGATTTCCGATGGAGTTGGACCTCCAGATCGACAGCAAAATTAAAGAAAACGAATATTTCAGTTTTTAGCGGAAATAGCCAGAAAATGAGTAAAAAACCAAAAAAAAATGAAATTGACCTAATTTTCTCGTAGATTAAGAGCTCCAATTCCATTTTAGAGCGATTTAACGTGAAAAATTGGGCTGGGAACCCTTTTGATTGCCGATTGACACTAAATTACCATTTTCTGGCTATTTCCGCTAAAAACTGAAATATTCGTTTTCTTTAATTATGCCAAAAACTAACAGAAATTAGTTGGCTGGAAAGGTGACCACTTTTGTTGTCAAACTGACACCTTTGCCCTCTCCGGGTTTTTTCATCATTATCTTTCCCTCTCTGATCACTATGATTTCTCTCTCTCTCTCTCTCTCTCTCTCTCACTCTCTCTCTCTCTCTCTCTCTCTCTCTCTCTCTCTCCCCCTCTCCCCCTTCCTCAATCCAGCTCCCTCTCTCAGTAACCCGGGCCGGGCAAAGGTGTCAGTTTGACAACAAAAGTGGTCACCTTTCCAGCCAACTAATTTCTGTTAGTTTTTGGCATAATTTAGGTATATTTTTGGTATTTTCTGATTTAAAATACGATGTAAGACTGTCTGGACGTAGCAGAACTTGTAAAGACCGTCAGGAATCGCTAAAATACGAAAATTTCAATTTTGACGTCATTGTGACGTCATAGCGCGACGTCACGACGTTATAACGTCATGCTAGTGAATAAATTAGTATCAGGCTCATCTAGATAAAGATGCTGACCAAGTTTGAGATCGATTGGACGAGATTTGAGGTCGCTATGGCGAAAAACACACTATCGTCATATCTATTTTCATACAGTCTTAACACTTCAGACGCGATTTAAGACCCTTGAAAATAGAATTTCACAAATTCGCTATATAGTTTCTGAAAGTTTAGACGATTACCTTTCGTAAGTGTGGTCTCCATTTTTCAATCAGAAGCCGTCTTCAATGTGTAAATTGAGCTCAAAGAAATTTTGTTGATTTGAAAAATGTCTTAACTTTATGACAGTATTTTAAGACGTTCTGGTTGGACCCGGAACATGAAAACCGTCCAATAACACAATTCATACGATTATCTTTCGAATGCAACAAACGAGAAGTGTCCATCTTATGTAGTCTTTCCAGAAAACTGTCTGCAAATTGTGTAAAAAAGCGTCTATATGTATGTATGTATGTATGTATGTACATATATATATAGACCAGGGACATTTATTGCTTTTTTCACCATGTCAGAACTCTGAAACTAAAAGAGATAGAGACTTGCCCTTTTGAACCCTAGTAGATCTAGTCTACGTGACACTGTATACCAAATTTCAGACCGATTGGTGCAGTGGGGGCTTCGCTATGAGCGTCGCAAAATGCCATTTTTGGCTAAAAACTGAAAAAACTTATTACTGCTTTCTGGCACGCGCGGCTGGGGGGAGGTGGTGGTCACCTTTGCGCTTGCCAGCGCAGTGATTTTGCTGACGATCTGGAGGTCCAACTCCATCGGAAATCAATTCTACGGGCAAAAATAGGTCGGGTACCCTTTTTTACTGCCAATCGACCCGAAAATAAGAAAAAATGACCGTTTTTGACAGTAGAAATAGCCTAGTTAGCTCGCTTAAATTTACTACAGATCCATGACCTGTTGTCGTATCGGCATGAAAATTTGCATTATAGTAGGAAATTGTCCCTTCTTTAGCGTGAGCATGGTCCTGATTGGCCATTTCAATCAGAAGTTGGTCAAAAAGGCCAAAATTGTGAAAAAATTAAGTTCAAGTTCACTTTCTCTCATCTAGCCACTTTCAATAATTAGCCAAATTTTACCCTGCTATTGGATTTATCTGAAACTTTGGGATCCGGTAGAAAAATGTCCATTTTAACGTTTGACACTAGTAAAAATTTTCTATCTTGATGTCATGATGGGGTTGGGGCCGAAAAACCCTCAAAAAACGTCAAAAAATCAAATTTTGACCATTTTCCAGTCGTTTTAGAGATTTCTCTTCACCGGCAATCGATTCTACGTGCAAAAAAAGGTCAGGTACAACCTTTTTACCGGAAGAGGACTATAAATCTGCACCCAGCATGGTTTTTAAGCCGTTTTGACAGTCAAAACGACCCATTTTAAAATCCATGTAGAGAAAAAACTTCTCGAAAAAATGGGGTGTTTTTTTACATTTTTCCACTCCAAATACCTATCTGAAGACCCTAGTGAAGTCCGCTTAGGGAGCATTTTTCATCCGAGGTTGAACTTTGTTCAGGCACGGGGTGGGTATTGTCCCAAAGTTATCTTTCTCTCTCTCTCTCTCTCTCTCTCTCTCTCTCTCTCACTCTCCCCCTTTCTATTCCTTTATGAGGGTGACTGCGGACGTGATAGTTTAGCGGTATCCATGTGAACTTTAGGCTTCCCTGGAGTTGCTCCACGTGGCAGGCCTGGTGATTAGAGGAAGGCAAGAGAAATGAGAACTAGAGGGCACGAGAGAGAGAGAGAACTATAGGAGGGGCGAGGGAGAGGGAAAGTGATAGACTAACCGCAGTAGACTGTAAGGTGGCCTCAATGGTGTGACAGGGTCTATAGATATTATTTTATAGCCCACACTAATGATCTCTAATCGGCCAATTAAAGTGACCTATCTCTGTCGTGGTGCACGCGTATAAAAACCACTGCCCCACCTCCAATGACACAGCCCTCTGCAGTAACAACACCAGTTTAATCAAGCGAACTTCACAAACCTATCTCTCAAGATGAAGCTTACTATTGCCTTTGGGTAAGTTACCTGACTCGCACAAAACTTGACCGACTTCAGCTGATATCATGTCTTTCGTTGAGTTTTGAGTGAGTTGTTAGATGTTTTAATAACCTTCTCTTTATTTCTCAGACTCTTCCTTGTCCTGTGTATCGGAGTTATGACTGAGGTCGAGGGACACGGTACGTAACCAAATGCTGTTACCATGGTTACCCAGTTGTTACCATGGTTACAATTGTAACCAGATCAGTTTTCAAAACACTAGATCATTTAATGCTGTTAACAGCATCCCTCTCCAAAACCCTGTTCCCCCTTCCGGAACTAACCCATCCCCCCTCTCTCAGCGGCCGGCAGGAGCAACTGGATGGGCAGGAACGAGGAGAGAATCGACACTGCCGCGGAAATGAGGGACTCGGAGGAGGTTGTTGCTGCTGAGATGAACTCCGCAGAGGATGGCCCACGCCGTTAGACACACCCGCTTTGAGAGTGAGACCCGTGGAACAGAGAAAGGAATCCCTCCCTATGATTCGAGTCCTCCACTGCATCCCTCGAATAACACACAGAACACTTAGCACACACGTTTTATTTTTGCCTAAAGATGTCTTAATTTTCCTTGAATCGTAAAGAATAAAATAACTGGTTATTTTGTCTATGTCGGAAACACTGGGGTTTGAAAATTCAAGTCAGTCAGTCAGTCAGTCAGTCAGTCAGTGAGTCAGTCAGTCAGTCAGTGAGTCAGTCAGTGAGTCAGTCAGTCAGTCAGTCAGTCAGTCAGTCAGTCAGTCAGTCAGTCAGTCAGTCAGTCAGTCAGTCAGTCAGTCAGTCAGTCAGTCAGTCAGTCAGTCAGTCAGTCAGTCAGTCAGTCAGTCAGTCAGTCAGTCAGTCAGTCAGTCAGTCAGTCAGTCAGTCAGTCAGTCAGTCGACAGTCAGTCAGTCATAATGGAGACCATAATGGAGAGCATACAAATAAAACGGCTGTAGTAAGTAGTAGTAGTTAGTAGACCCGTTCGCCCGTCGGGCGAATTTCAATTATGTAAGACAAATGAAACATGTTCATCCATCATATGATGTTCTTCTGAATCAGATTCAGAGCTAGAGATGGATGAACATGCCAGGACTTCTATCACCTCCTTGTCTTGGATACGTGAAAAGGAAGGGCCCGTATCGCTTAGTGTTTCCTCCTTCTCTTGGATGAGTGAAGAGGAATGACCCGTATCGCTTAGTGTTTCCTCCTTGTCATGCTCTCTGACAGCAGCAGATCTTCTGGACCTATATAACCGTTGCCGAATAGCGCTTGGGGTGGAAGAGCTGGACATCAGGACAAAACTAAAAGAATGCACGTGCAGAATTGAATCGGCCCTTAGTACCCAATACAACTGGCAGGGAGGTCTCCAAGTTCCTCTAATAATTGCACGTGCAAATAGTGGAGTTGCTAGGTGACCTCTGTCACACAATTTGAATAGTAAGTAGTATGATATGAATTCGACTGGGGCTAAAATTACATATTTAAGGTCCTCTGGTATGTCCTACAACCCTACGGTGAGAGATTTCCCTGCACTCGAAAAAAATTCGGTCGGAGTACCCTTAAACCTATAAAACAATTCTCAACCCTTCACTGCAAGCTGGTAGAAGAAGACAACGCATTAGCTCTCTGATCCTTTGTGGGCAACCTTAAGATTCATGGACCCTATGGACTATACCCAATATATGTGAAGCTTCTACAAATACTGGGGGGGGGGGGGCAAATACTACACTGCCATCCGTTCGCTCTGCCTCCTAAAACATGTCCAAGCCTGACTGACTCAATGACTGATTAACTCACTTACTCACTGTTCAACAAAATAAAACAATCATTTTATTCTACCAAAAGGATTCTGAGATTTCTAAACACTATGATCTTGTAAGCACACAGAATGATAATTTTTTGTATTTTAAACAAGGTATGTGGAAAAATATAAACCCTTGGCTGGGAGGGGTTCCTTTCTCTGTTCCACGGGTCTCACTCTCAAAGCGGGTGCGTCTAACGGCGAGGCCCTGCATCCTCTGCAGAGTTCATCATCTCAGCAGCAACAACCTCCTCTGTGTCTCTGCAGGGAGAGAGAAATATAAAATCATTTGTTCACTGTTCAGTGGTTCAACGGTATCGTGTGTTAGGTGTTTTACCCGACAGGATGTACAAAAAGATGCAGGACCGGTATATCCCAGTATACTAGTGTTATCACAGTACAGATACCACAGATTATTATCATACGATACATATAATTCGGAAACAGATTCGGATCATAGTCCTAAAAAACACCGGAGCAGTCACGCTTCCTTGAAGAAACTCGGTTCTCATTTCACCTCATTTCAGCGGTATCGTATATTTTCTCCTCGTGTTCACCCAAACGGACTGAGGGAGGAAAAATAGGTCAAATTTTAGAGGAAATAGGTGAAATGTTAGAGGAAATAGGTGAAATGTTAGAGGAAATTGAAAAAGAAACTGGTGATTCAAAAACGGATGTGATAATGGTAGTTGGTACACTTAGACCGTATAATAGTGTGATACAATAATAATGATCACAACTTACAGTATCCTTCGACCTCAGTCATACCTCCAATGCAGCACAGGACAAGGAAGAGTCTGAAAAATAAAGAGATGGCTATTAAATCATTGCACAATACAACTCAAACTCAACGAAAGACATGATACCAACTGAAGTGGTCAAGTTTTGTGCGAGGTAACTTACCCAAAGGCAATAGTTAGCTTCATCTTGAGAGATAGGTTTGTGGAGTTCGCTTGATTAAACTGTGGTAGAGTCGAGAGCAGTGTCATTGGGGATGGGGGTATGGGTTTTTATACGCATGCACTGCGACAGAGGTAGGTCACTTTAATTGGCGGATAATTATAATTGACCAATTGTGTTTGTAATTTCTTTCTTTCCTTCTTCTACTGGTTGGGCAAAACAAAGGCTCCCCTAGTATATATATATAGGCTCCCCTAGTATATATATAGGCTCCTAGTATATAGGCCCCTAGTATATATATATAGGCCTAGACAACCATAGTACCAGATATCGTGAAGCGCTCGTCCCTATAATTCTAATTGTACACAGCCCGTCCTTTGAAACAATGGTTTGGAAATAAGTTGTTTCAATATGTTGTTGCTCTCGGTTCATAATTGGCTTTGTTGAATTCTATCGTGTCTAATCCTAATTATCCATGGCTCGTGTCTCTCTAGTTCCCCATCTGATATATTGTATGCCACTATATATTATGCTACTATATATCTAATCGTGATTGGTGTTAGCAACACCTCATGGAGACCTCCATTTTAATGAGTTTGGGTATTACTGGGAATCTGGTATTTATTTAACAGGAACCGACCGAAACAAGTAAACAACCGGGGGGGTCGTCATGTTAATGTTAATGTTTCATGAAAATTTTTAAAATGTTAACATTAACATTATTAACATTATTAACATTATTAACATTATTAACAAAAAAAAGAAGCTTTTTTAAGTCTTTTTGAAGCTTTTAATCCCGCTTTAATAGATCATTTGCGTTATTTTTGACAATATTATACGTACTACCCATCCAATCAACACTGATATACAGTCGAACCCCGATTTAATGGCCCCCGATTTAGTGGCACCCGTACCCCGATTTAGTGGCAGGATTTTTTCCCCAAAAATTTTTTTGAATTTTTTTTGACCCGCCACTAGTGCGGTAATATGACGAAAATTTTTCGGCATAATCGTTCTAAAGCTAATTCCACTTCTAGGGTACTCTATAGGGTCCCTAGAATCAACCCCTGAAGTTGTCGCAAGATCGGCGATGAAGAACTTGCCTTAATTGGGCCTAATTGGTTACAGGGTACTTTCAGCATGAAGCCAAAACCATAAGTACCCTTAAAATAGGAGTATAGACAAAACCGAGGGCACTAAAGTGATCAGCGTCCTCGCATTAGTGGGGGTAGGTGCTGGAATTAAGTCTCTATCTCATCTGGTTAATTAGTTAATTGGATAATTAGATCGGCACATAGCCGTTTTCGGCCATATGGCTATAGCCACTTAGGAATGGTTTAGAGACATTTCACGGGTGCCATCTTGTAGACAATGGCCAAGTTGTGGGTGGTCGACGTCGGACTTTTATGCTCTATCTCCAACCGTTTAGCCGTTATTTGGTTTGCTCAAAATCGGGCTTTTTACCGTTTTTTGCTCATTTTGAGCACCTTTAAAGCCAAATAACGGCTAAACGGTTGGAGATAGAGCTTAAAAGTCCGACGTCGACCCCCCCATAACTTGGCCATTGCCTACAAGATGGCACCAGTGAAATGTCTCTAAACCATTCCTAAGTGGCTACAGCCATATGGCCGAAAACGGCTATGTGCAGATCTAATTATCCAATTAACTAATTAACCAAATGAGATAGAGACTTAATTCCAGCACCAACCCCCACTAATGCGAGGACGCTGACCATTTAAGTGCCCTCGGTTTTGTCTCTACTCCTTTCCTAACATAGCTATAGCCATATGGCCAAAAACGGCTATGCGCAGAGCTGATTATCCAATTATCTGATTAACCAGATGAGATAGAGACTTAACTCCAGCACCTACCCCCACTAATGCGAGGACGCTGATCACTTTAGTGCCCTCGGTTTTGTCTCTACTCCTATTTTAAGGGTATTTATGGGTTTGGCTTCAGGCTGAAAGCACCCTGTTACCAATCAGGCCCAATTAATGCAATTTCGTTATCGCCGATCTTGCGACAACTTCAGGGGTTGTTTCTAGGGACCCTATAGAGTATCCTAGAAGTGGAATTAGCTTTAGAACGATTATACCGAAAAATTTTCGTCCTATTACCGCACTATTTATACATTAAACTGGTGTTCTTTACTCTTATACCCCTCCTTTGTTATAATGACCCTTTTCTTACCTCAAAACCTTTTCTGAAATCCAAACAATTATCCTAGCTATGAAATATCTGCCATGGGAGATAGTGAGTTTATGATAGAAACACCTAAAAACACATAAAACAGCTATAAACCGACTAAAAACATCTAAAACGCGATTTTTGTTAATTTTGTTAATTTTGTTAATTTTGTTAATGTTTCACCAAGGGTCGTTTGTTAATTAACAAAACATTAACAAAATTAACATGACGACCCCCCCAAACAACCAATCAGAACTCGTTATTTAGGTCACGTGACAGGTTATCAGCCAATCAGGGACTAGTATTTCCTGATTCGGTTGGTTCCTGTTATTTAATTTGCATCATTACAGAGTGTGGAGTGTGGGCATCCCGGTGTGGCCCAATAGATGCCTGGTATGTTACCGGATTTGATGGTGGGGAACGTGAGCTTATCGGATTTACTACAGGTCAGTATATAACCTCTTATCTCTCTACTTAATCTGACCAAACAACCCTGATAATGTATGTTATGTCAGTATCCTAACGTTCCCTAATCCCTAACTGTTCCCTAACTGTATCCCTATATTCTGCAGTGTACGCAGAGTACCTCCTACTCCACCCCGGCCCCGAGTACAGGTCCATATACGATGGTGTTAGAGAGAAGAGCTTCCTTAGTAAAACTGTGATCGAGATACTGGAGGGAGAACCTGGTGAGTCGAAAATATCAAAAGGAGACAATTGAGATCATAATTTCATAAAAAAAAGCAATCTTCAGAACGATAAAATATAATGGCGAATTTAAATTTGCACTGCATAATTAGATATATATATCATGATCAACCAGCAACCTAAAAGTGTGTCACTGCAAAATTCGTGATCACTTCCATGTATCATCACAATATTTCTCATCACTCTGTTTACACGGCTAACTAAGTTAACTGCTAACTTATAATTGTCTTTTATTTACAGAACAGTCCTTGGAGGATCTGATACAGCGAGTTCAACAAGTGATCCCTCCCTTTGGTAGCAGTCGTACTGGTGGTCTAACTGAGGAGGATCTTTTGAAGAATGCCCAGTTTCTACTGGAACAGATTGAGAGTTATGATATGGTAAGAGATGGGATGCAGGGGAGATTACATGTTGTTGGAGCAGTCAACAGAGTTATATTATTGTGGTTTAACTGGATTGTTCGGGGAGTGGAGATGTCACGCTGACACACTTTGTCCAAATTTGTCATGAGACACAGGACTCACAACATGCATGAGAACCTCACTTTGTCATGACAAGGTACACAAACGGATTAAACGCGGAACACAAGAAAGGAAGTCCAAATCCGTACAAAATTGAAGATGCTAGGTAGAAAGGCTTGTTGTCTCCTCCAAATGTAAACTCACTTCTCGTCCCCACGGCCAGAATTGCGGAATCGTATAACTTGTCAGTCACCACAATCATATTGATGATGGAGCAGGCGGTGATAAGGCTCCCAAAGTTGGAGATAATGATCTTGACGCTACCCCTCGCACTTCTCTGTTGTGACTGGGGACTAACTTTATTCATGTATACTTTAACCAGCTCGACCACCGTTACCGCAGAAGCCAGGAGGGCTAGGAACTGGAAGATGAAGACACAGAAGTTGACTGTTAGATAAGCACTCATCACATTTGGAAGGGGCAGCCACAATATCGTGTACTTTGTCTGGATGAACGATAGGAATACTTGATGAGCACAGACCACGTATAGAGCAGTCATGTCCGTGCCTTTATCCCGTATCATGTCACCATATGCTATGGTGTTGTAACCAATAGCGACCACTGTAACTACGGTAACCAGCTTCTTGGAGATCTTATTAAACGGGTATCGGATCTGGTACAGCCGTGTGGTGGCCAACATGCCAGTAATGATACATGGGGCGTATCCAAGGGTAAAGGAGATGGTACTAAAGACTCGGTTCAAAGTTGAGGGATGATGATACCCGAAATGTTCGTAGTTTTCAGTGCAGTTCCAGAAGAACCCAATTAACCCTTTCTCGTCCTCGAAACATCTCTCCATTTTGGGTGTTGCAATGTTGTAGGCCATCCACGGGGCTAGCAGGGTGCAGGTCAGGAGGTCTACAGACTGGAGAAAGAGGTAGAGGTTCCGTGCTATTGATGGTGGTTTCTGGTAGCCATGGTGAAGAGATTTGAGGTTGAGAGCGGCAGAGATCAGTGCAAGGAGGAGGATGAAAGTAGTTAGGTAGATGTCCGGGGATGTGAATCCTCCGTCGCTGAATAGCGCCATGGGTCCTGCAGAAGACAAATACTTGAACTTAGTAGGAGACACTCGCGTGGTACACACAAAAAGCAAACCCAGACAATGCATGGAATAACACGTCTCGTGAAGGCGTGTTTTTTGTGTGCGTTATACCACGCCAACATTACCTTACTAAATGGCTAGCTACAAAATGATGATCGGCACTGCCTGGAAGAGTGAGAAAGAGAAGACATGGTTCAGATGAAATTAGGCACCAGGTGTTATAGTGTCAACTACAACACCCGTACAACACCGGCCAGTTTAGAATTTTCTTAGAAGCACACTGCACAGACAGACAGAGTTCAGCGAAAGAGGGACTGACCAGGAGAGAGACTTGGGACGCAAATCACCAATATAGTTTATCTCCTTTGCCTAACAACGAACTTCAGCACTGAGTCAATTTATCTCAATTATATAATTGAGAAAATATAGTGACTCACCATATAGTGACTCACCATATGGTGCAGTTATGAAGCGGGCACCTGATATAAAGTTTCTCTTACTTTACGAAATACGAAATGAAACTGGAAATGATTGAACTAAGTAAACTGGGCATAAAATAAAAAGTGAGTTGAGCTGAGTTCAATCTGAGTTGAGTTGAAATAAAAGCTGAATTAAGTTGAACAATTGGTAGGACAAAAGGTGGGCGCCTGAGTTTGTATTGAGACCTTTGCAGCCACTATTTGTAGTATGTAGCGACGAAGCATCTGTTTTTAGCCGGGGTCCGACTGTAATAATATGCATGACGTCTCAAAAGTAACAAAATCATGGCACCTTTTGCCATACTAATTTCTATTCAAATTTTGACGTCAAGGTCCATCGTCATTTTTCTCCCCTCCTTCCCCTATATCATCCATCTTCAAAATTTGAATAGAAATCATTAGTACAGGGTGTTCATTTTGGATCTTTACAAGCGTTGGGCTTCACCCAGAAAAAAGTTGACAAGATTAGGTCATGAAACTTCATACTTGGACTATTCTATACCCTCATTCAAGGTTCCTGGGGGTTTTGGAGCGTTAGGACCCTGGGAAGTGTGTTTTTGGCATCAAAACTAACAAAAGGAATTTTTGCTGGTGCTGAGACTTTGCTAAAATGTTTTTTGGGTATTTTCTATGTCAATCCTAAAGTTTCATAGAGATTGGATGTGTTTTTCGGACTCAAAATTTCGATAAAAGTGGCTGGAAAGGCTCGAAAACAGCTCAAAAACGGCCAAAATTGAGTCTTTCTAGCCACTTTTTACGAAATTTTGAGTCTGAAAAACACATCCAATCTCTATGAAACTTTAGGATTGACATAGAAAATACCCAAAAAACATTTTAGCAAAGTCTCAGCACCAGCAAAAAATTCCTTCTGGTAGTTTTGATGCCAAAAACACACTTCCCGGGGTGCTAGAGCTCCAAAACCCCCAGGAACCTTGAATGAGGGTATAGAATAGTCCAAGTATGAAGTTTCATGACCTAATCTTGTCAACTTTTTTCTGGGTGAAGCCCAACGCTTGTAAAGATCCAAAATGAACACCCAGTACAAAAGATGACATAATTCTGTTTCTTTTGCCTTCCCCTAGATAACGTCTCTCCCCTATATCCCCCTATATCTCCTTACCTCCTCTATGATATCTCCTTCCTTCCCATATATCCCCCTTTTTCCGCTATATAATGCCTCCCCCCCCAGGCAGCGGATGAGGACGAGGACCAGCTGATGATGACCCTTCCTGCTGTTACAGGTATCTTCATTTTACTAACACCCTTCCCGATTCATCTTACTAACACACTTCCTGATTCATCTTACTAGTTCACCCTTCCTGATTCCAACTCCTTCGTGATTCCGTCCCCCTTTCTTAGTACCTAAATCCATTTTAATCTCACCAACCCCCTCTACGTCTCTATTCTCTTCCTAAAGTTCATAAACAAAGCACCACTTTTTACTCTTCTCACACTCTAACCCATGATACACCGTGGCAGGGCTAATGTCGCTAGCTGGTGCAGATCAAATAGATAGAAAGGAATCTAAGACTAAACGAAGAAACAGGACAGCAGGAACTAAGGTAATGTGGGATTTTAAAACGAGTTATAGAGAGTGATATTATATGCTGTGGTTTTTCTGTCGACTTTATATATTCGAATATGATTCTAACTAGCAGTATGATTTTATAGTACGGTTTCAGTTGTCATAGAAACAGGCATATTATCACATAACCACTACTTTATTGAAAGTCACGATCTCAGTATTTACAACGAAATAATACAGCTGTATTTAGGACGCAACACATCACACATGTTTCATAGAATCCCTGAGGGAAACCAATCATCAGTAATTTAATATAACTCATTAGATATAACTCATACCACATAACTGTGTCATCACAAATCACGATGCGGTTTCATAACTTACCCAACCGTCCTTCTTAGCCGACTCAAACTGACCCGCCCTTCCTTCTTAGCCGAGTGGACCAAGAAAGACCAAGAGTACGGACACATCACACGCAACTGTTACACCCCTGGTACAGGCAACTTTTGAGGGGCTGTTCTTTGATCAATTGTCACATGCTGATACCGGCGAGGTAGGTTAGGGGCGAGAAAGAGGGGGGGGGTATGATGTAGTTTAGCAGAGAAAGAGGGGGAATGAGGTAGGACGGGGCGAGAAAGTGGTGCCATCAGTCTCATCCCGTGCCATCCCGTACCCCTTTTTTGTACTATAAAACTGCACTATAAAACTGCAGTCTGCACTATAAAAATATGCAGATACCCCATTAACAATACAGGGTGTTCATTTTGGATCTTTACAAGCGTTGGGCTTCACCCAGAAAAAAGTAGACAAGATCAGGTCATGAAACTTCATACTTGGACTATTCTATACCCTCATTCAAGGTTCCTGGGGGTTTTGGAGCTCTAGCACCCCGGGAAGTGTGTTTTTGGCATCAAAACTACCAGAAGGAATTTTTTGCTGGTGCTGAGACTTTGCTAAAATGTTTTTTGGGTATTTTCTATGTCAATCCTAAAGTTTCATTGAGATTGCATGTGTTTTTCAGACTCAAAATTTCGTAAAAAGTGGCTGGAAAGACTCAATTTTAGCCGTTTTTGAGCTGTTTTCGAGCCTTTCCAGCCCCTTTTATCGAAATTTTGAGTCTGAAAAACACATCCAATCTCAATGAAACTTTAGGATTGACATAGAAAATACCCAAAAAACATTTTAGCAAAGTCTCAGCACCAGCAAAAAATTCCTTCTGGTAGTTTTGATGCCAAAAACACACTTCCCGGGGTGCTAGAGCTCCAAAACCCCCAGGAACCTTGAATGAGGGTATAGAATAGTCCAAGTATGAAGTTGCATGACCTGATCTTGTCAACTTTTTTCTGGGTGAAGGCCAACGCGTGTAAAGATCCAAAATGAACACCCAGTACAACCCAATTAGACTGATGGAGGACCCAGAAAGAGATGTGGTGTTTGTACGGGTTGCAAGGCTGAGGATTGTGGTACTTGTGGCACATGCAAAGATAAAATCAAGTTTGGGGGCTCAGGAAAAAGACGCCAGGCGTGCCTCAATCGAGGGTAAATACCCGATATATTTACTATTAATTGTTTGTACGTTTCACAGATTTCAAACTCTTCAACGTCCGGTGGCCAAGACAGTCTCAAAAAGTCACAGATCTTGTCCCGCAACCTGTCACACTCTTCTTGTCCCTTGGCGCGCTCGCTGAACATCTCACTTCTTTAGAAAGTACATCAGTACGCATCAGTTCTCCCGCGGTGCGCGCGCAGTCTGTCTCTCTATCCCTCCTCCAACTGCAGCATGCAGCATGTGTTGGAAGGTGTCCAAATATTATGTGGTTGTTAATTAGATAAACAACCTCAATATTCCTAACTGCTACTTACTTTGTTCAAACCCCTTTTCCGGCTGCGGATAAAGAGGGTCGACCATATAGTTTCATAAACGCATTCTCTCAGATGTGTTGATATGCAACCGAAAGAAGAGAAAGATAAACCTGTGAAGGACAGCAAATCCAAGATAAAAACAGTACGATCCAAAATGCAGATTTCAGGAGATACAGATGGAGAGTTCACTGGCGATGTGCTGAAAACAAAAGGTACTGTTCCTTCTCTCACTTCCTTTAGTTCAGATTGACAGTTGATGGTGAAAGTGAGGGTGGTAGCCCTTACAATAAGGCCAAGGGAGGAGAAGAGACATGATTTCATATTGTTAGCACTCCAATGTTATCTTGACATCTATCGAATATCTACTCTACAAATATAAAAGCAGTTATCTACTCTATGCCTATAAAACGTCTCTCTAGGTGGTAAAACCTACTATAGTTCTGCCGAGGTGGAAGGGTATTCGATCCAACTTGGTGACTATGTTACACTCCAAGCTGAGGATGATAGTGGTCAGGAGGGCCAATGGGTCGCTAGAATAGTCGCCATGTTCAGGAGAGGAAATGTGGAAACACTCCACGTGCAGTGGTTCAGGTTGGGAATCTTTCTCTCTTTCTCTCTCTCTCTCTCTCTCTCTCTCTCTCTCTCTCTCTCTCCTCTCTCTCTCTCCCTCTCTTCTCTCTCTCTCCCCCTCTCTCTCTCTCTCTCTCTCTCTCTCTCTCTCTCTCTCTCTCTCTCTCTCTCTCTCTCTCTCTCTCTCTCTCTCTCTCTCTCTCTCTCTCTATTTTCTTTCACCCTGTAACGTTCCCTATCAGTTCCTCATCTGATACAGTACTGGGAGACTGCAGTCATGACCCCTCTGAGATTTTCATCACGGACACCTGCGATAACGTTCCTCTCGGTTCTGTCACCTCTAAACTTGATAACATCTCGTATCGTCCCCCACCTGATAACTGGAATGCAATCGGTGAGTGTGTGATCGTTGTGTTATTATCAATTTCCCGTTTGTTTTCATTTTAACCAAAAGTTTTTACCAATAGTTCGTTCACATTTAAACTCTGAAAGCTAAACTAATCCCCCTAGAACTTACGAGCCACTATGATTAGGTACAATTGTCAATTATAGTGATAAAAACGTTTTCTCTCCAGGTGGGCTACCTGTTGCAAAAAAGGAGGAAGATACAACATTGTTCTACAAGCTGAAATACGAACATTCAAAAGGTTTGAAAGTCACAAATCAATAACAAATGATACCAATCATCTCTCTGTCAATTGATTGATTCAGTACCAATGGTACTGTACCATTATACCGTTGTTTATCGTTGTTAACATCCCTCTCTCTCTCTATTCAGGAAGGTTTGAAGTTCCCCCTCTAGAGTACCTTAACTGGGAACCCACCGACCCATGTCCTGTCTGTACCAGATCCAAACTCCTTGACCCCACGCCCCGGATTGAGGATGGAGTGGTTGTGTGTGGGGGTGAGAGGGTGAAAGTGGGAGGATATCTCTATTTGTCACTTGATGCGTATACCATGCCAAACAGGAAGAGGAAGATGGTGTCGAGGTCAAGGAAGGACAGTGTTGATGAGGACATGTACCCAGGTTGGTAATGAAGTAAGCTGGCAAGGGGGGGGGGGTTACTTCAGAAGTAACCCCCCCTTGCCAGCGCGAGGGGTTATTTCGTAATATCCAGATTCCAGGTTAGTAGCTGACAATCATTTCTATTATATCCAGGACAGTGTCAGTCTGACACTTTCAGTAGGTGTTCAATGTTCAATGTTCAATGTTCATACACAGAGGCACCTGATACCAGTTGTAATTTCTGGAGTTTACACTCGGAAAATCCAGTAAATTATCCCCTTTTTAGCCCCTTTTTTCTGGTACTACCCGCATCCTCCATATCCTTAAATCGATAGTGTTTACGCAGTGAATACAGAGTGAATACGCAGTGAATACAAAGCGAATGCAGAGTGAATGCAGAGCGAATGCAGAGTGAATGCAGAGTGAATGCAGAGTGAATGCAGAGCGAATACGCAAGTAATACGCAGTGAATACAGAGTGGTTCCAGAGTGAATACGCAGTGAATGCAGAGTGAATACGCAATCATTGGGGATGTCCTACCAGAACTGTTTACGCAGTGAATACAGAGTGAATACGCCGTGAATACAGAGCGAATACGCAGTAGATGAGGTAGAAGTAGTAGTACTCATAGTGAAAACAATACAATAAAGATCTCACTGCTCGCATTTATCTATTTTCAGAGATAGTTACATGAACCTATCTATCACGCTATAGCATATAATGTTAGACGAGACCTTGATTGGTCATAATCACGTCGTGATCATATCGCCGATTAAAGCAGATCAGATGGCCGATTATGGCAGGTCACATCGCCGATTATGACAGATCACAAGGTCGATTATGGAATCACATGGTCGATTATGGCAGGTCACATGGCCGATTATGGTAAGTCACAAGCAAACAGGCATGAGGCCGGTAACGCAAACAAAAGGGAGAGGGAGATAGAGATAGAGATAGAGATAGAGATAGAGATAGAGATAGAGAGGGAGATAGAGAGGGAGAGGGAGAGGGAGAGGGAGATAGAGAAGGGATAGAGATAGAGAGGAGAGAGAGAGGGAGAGGGAGAGGGAGAGGGAGAGGGAGAGGGAGAGGGAGAGGGAGAGGGAGAGGGAGAGGGAGAGGGAGAGGGAGAGGGAGAGGGAGAGGGAGAGGGAGAGGGAGAGGGAGAGGGAGAGGGAGAGGGAGAGGGAGAGGGAAGAGGGAGAGGGAGAGGGAGAGGAGAGGGAGAGGGAGAGGGAGAGGGAGAGGGAGAGGGAGAGGGAGAGGGAGAGGGAGAGGGAGAGGGAGAGGGAGAGGGAGAGGGAGAGGGAGAGGGGAGAGGGAGAGGGAGAGGGAGAGGGAGAGGGAGAGGGAGAGGGAGAGGGAGAGGGAGAGGGAGAGGGAGAGGGAGAGGGAGAGGGAGAGGGAGAGGGAGAGGGAGAGGGAGAGGGAGAGGGAGAGGGAGAGGGAGAGGGAGAGGGAGAGGGAGAGGGAGAGGGAGAGGGAGAGAGACAAAACCACTTTTTTTCGGGTTGTAGCAACAATATCCAATTTTTTATCACTGCGTATTTACGGCATTCTAGTTCTGGTAGGATATTACCAATGATTGCGTATTCGCTCTGCATTCACTGCGTATTCACTGCGTATTCGCTCTCGATTCGCTCTCGATTATGGTAAGTCACAAGCAAACAGGCATGAGGCCGGTAACGCAAACAAAAGGGAGAGGGAGATAGAGATAGAGATAGAGATAGAGATAGAGATAGAGAGGGAGAGGGAGAGGGAGAGGGAGAGGGAGAGGGAGAGGGAGAGGGAGAGGGAGAGGGAGAGGGAGGAGGGAGAGGGAGAGGGAGAGGGAGAGGAGAGGGAGAGGGAGAGGGAGAGGGAGAGAGGGAGAGGGAGAGGGAGAGGGAGAGGGAGAGGGAGAGGGAGAGGGAGAGGGAGAGGGAGAGGGAGAGGGAGAGGGAGAGGGAGAGGGAGAGGGAGAGGGAGAGGGAGAGGGAGAGGGAGAGGGAGAGGGAGAGGGAGAGGGAGAGGGAGAGGGAGAGGGAGAGAGAGAGAGAGAGAGAGAGAGAGAGAGAGAGAGAGAGAGAGAGAGAGAGAGAGAGAGAGAGAGACAAAACCACTTTTTTTCGGGTTGTAGCAACAATATCCAATTTTTTATCACTGCGTATTTACGGCATTCTAGTTCTGGTAGGATATTACCAATGATTGCGTATTCGCTCTGCATTCACTGCGTATTCGCTCTGTATTCACGGCGTATTCACTCTGTATTCACTGCGTAAACAGTTCTGGTAGGATATCCCCAATGATTGCGTATTCACTGCGTATTCACTCTGCATTCACTGCGTATTCACTCTGGAACCACTCTGTATTCACTGCGTATTACTTGCGTATTCGCTCTGCATTCACTCTGCATTCACTCTGCATTCGCTCTGCATTCACTCTGCATTCGCTCTGTATTCACTGCGTATTCACTCTGTATTCACTGCGTAAACACTATCGATTTAAGGATATGGAGGATGCGGGTAGTACCTTTTTTCTCCCAGAGTTTTACCGTAAGACGGACTACATCAAGGGTAACAACGCGGATGTTCCTGACCCATTCAGAGTGTGCAGATTGGTTGCTATTGACAACCAAAACACGGTAGGAGCCAATATTATCATGATTATGGCATTTGACAATGACTCCGATTTACCGGAACTCCTATTTAACGGGAGGATAAACTTCCCCCGATATAGAAAATTAACGGTATTAATTGACCCAGATATACCGGGCACTTCCCCAAGCATCCCGGTAAATCGGGATCCGAATGTTATAGTTGTTGATCTTTGCCTTGTTCGACCCTCCCTCCCCGGTTTGAACAAAACAAGCTGATCTGCTGCTAATTCAGGTGACTGTAAGGAAGTTATATCGACCTGAAAATCTTGATAAAGGAGTATGCTGTGCTGAGGAGTCAGACATTAATCTTCTTTACTACAGTGCTGAAATGGTATTTTCATATTTCACCAGCAACTTTATTATCTCGCTATAAGAAGTGACATTTCACTTGTTATATGTTATAACCCTCCTTTAAATTAATTGTTGTTGGGCGTGGTGAGACAAGGAAATATATTGTACCATTTCCCTATCCAGGTGTCAGTATCAGTGGACAAGATAGTGGGGAGCTGTACAGTACGTCACGGAGCTGATATCACCGATCTGGCTCAGTACTCATCCCGTGCTGACCATTTCTACTTTACCGAACAATGGAACGCGGAGGAGAAGGTACTGGAGGATCCTCCTGGTGATGTCAGGTGAGTGTTTTAGCAGGAACCGACCGAAACAAGTAAACAACCAATCAGAACTCGTTATTGAGGTCACGTGACTGGTTATCAGCCAATCAGGGACCAGTATTTCCTGATTCGGTCGGTTCCTGTGTTTTAGAGAATCGTGGTTGCAGATTATTATTTGGCGAAGTTCCATTTGGTCATTTAGCAATTCGGTTTGTAGTGAAATGGAGATAAGAGTGATGTTGTTTTTAATTTGAACAAATCTTATTGTTGTTTGAACAAACATGATATTATGTTTTTAAATTTATTGCCAGGTTAAGTAATAAGGGGCCAGCTAAACAGAAAGTGGTCCCAGAGATCAAGCCACGAAAACTCCGAACGCTCGATGTCTTTGCTGGATGTGGAGGGTTATCTTGTGGATTCCATCAGGTTACTCCTTTATAAAATTAGCTACTGCTCCTTCATAAAACCAGCTATTTTCATTTATAGATACAGTCACTTCTTCATAAAGCCAGCCACTGCTCCTTCATAAAACATGATACCAATATAATTGCTCCTGATTGTGCTCACCAATACATCGTGTTGCAGGCGGGTGTAGCGGAGTCCAATTGGGCCATAGAGTTTGTTAGCGAGGCTGCTGCTGCCTACAAGCTGAACAACCCCAAAACAACAGTATTTAATGAGGTACATATAATGACGTCACAAATCCCAAAACAACAGTATTTAATTTAGTCCAAAAACCAATTAAATAAATTAGTTTGGATGCCCGGGCCCATGTGGTGTCACGGGGGTAACACCTTTAGGCTATAACTGCCATAATTAACGGCATATCTCGTTAATTGTTAATTGTTATCCTTCAATCTGTCTATCTTTATCTATCTCTCTCACTCTCTCTCTCTTTCTCTCTCACTATTTCTTTCACTATATCTTTCTTTTTTCTCTCTCCTCATATTTATCTCTCCGTCTTTATTGATTATATCTCACCCTTTCTATCCTAATTTCCTTTGCCTTTATCTCTCTCGATATCCATCATTTATGACAGTTATAGCCTAAAGGTGTTACCCCCGTGACACCACATGGGCCCGGGCATCCAAACTAATTTATTTAATTGGTTTTTGGACTAAATTTCTGTTCTTTTTGGTGTAAAATAGAAAAAGCTTTTTTCGGATTTTTTTTCTGATTTCTGCATATTTTCGAATTTGAATAATTCATAAATATGCGAATAACGACTAAACGGTGAGAGATACGACTTTTTGTCAGGGGGACGACCCCCCATAAATCGACTATTCTGCGCCGGAATATGTCCATGAAAACGTTCTAGGACCATCCGAAGTGGAAATATTAAGAATATGCATTAAATCATGAATCGGTGCATAAATATGCAAATAACGGCTTAACGGTGAGAGATGGGGATTTTTGTCCCGAGTAAGACCCCCCATAAATCGACTATTTTGCGTCGAATTATGTCCATGAAAACATTCTAGGACCAGCTGAACTGGAAATATTCAGAATATGCATTAAATTATGAATCGGTGCATAATTATGCAAATAACGGCTAAACGGTGCGAGATACGACTTTTCGTCCGGGGGACGACCCCCCATAAATCGACTATTTTGCGTCGAAATATGTCCACGAAAACGTTCTAGGACCAGCCGAAGTGAAAATATTGAAAATATGCATAAAATCGTGAATAGGTGCATAAATATGCAAATGACGGCTTAACGGTGCGAGATAGAGATTTTTGTCCCGAGTAAGACCCCCCATAAACCGACCGTTCCGCGTCGAATAAGACCGGTTTCAAGTCTTTATGACCTTCCAGTCATGTCATATCGCAACCATGGTTAAAATGAATATTTAATGACTAATTAATGAATAATGAATGAACTATGGCGATTTCGAAGTTCTCACACAGCTATTACCGAGCGCAATGATGTAAGGAACCACTGTTCCAAACGGCAAGTCTCTACTATTTGTGGTTTAGGAGAACACTCAAAGATAAAAAAGCGTCCTCCCCCCCCCCCTCCCCCTCCCCTCCTTACATTTTTGCATTTTGGGACCCCTCTGGCAAATTTTTACCTTACATCTTGTATGTGCACCAGCACAACTTACATCCGATCGTTCTGAAAATTTGCATGCCTCTTCTCCTATATGAGGGCCCTTAGAGTACAAAATTTCAGCTCTCTACTTCATCTGGAACATGCTTTTTTAAAGCATCAAAAACCCCGAAATCTGCAATGGTATATAGTAGCACTGGCAGGTTTTCACGCGCTTGTGTGTAGAAGTGTTGCGTGTGCTCTCTCTTTTGTTTTTTGAGTTAGAGGGTATTTCTAAGGTGGGGGCTCTGCCCCCACACCCCCGTTTATGGTGGGGGCTGTGCCCCCACACCCCCCTTTTGGGCCCGGGGCACTTGCCAGTGCTATGATGATTAGTAGAGGGGGTTGTAGCACCGGGAGGTAATGAGTAAATACACACACACACACCCTATACCCAGCCGGTGAATAGCTAAATTGAGCTTGCTCAATAAGTATTTAATGAGGTACATATAATGACGTCACAAATCCCAAAACAACAGTAATTAATGAGGTACATATAATGTCGTCACAAACCCCAAAACAACAGTATTTTATGAGGTACATATAATGTCGTCACAAACCCCAAAACAACAGTATTTAATGATTAGTAGAGGGGGTTGTAGCACCGGGAGGTAATGAGTAAATACACACACACACCCTATACTCAGCCGGTGAATAGCTAAATTGAGCTTGCTCAATAAGTATTTAATGAGGTACATAATATGACGTCACAAATCACCTCTCCCTTGTCTTGGTGTCCCGGTGCGGCTACATGAGGCCAGCGTGTTACAGTCAGTTGTAACACGCTGCGATGTTACAGTCAGTGCCTGGCAACCTATCCCCGTGTCAATTACCCCTCAGCTCACAGTGCATCTTTTGTGTTCATAAGAAGCGTAAGAGATAAAATTCAATCCCTTCAATCAAACCCCAGGACTGTAACAAGATTCCTAACAAGGAACACTTTGGTAGCACCCATTACCCACGTATCAGGAACCGACCGAATCAGGAAATACTGGTCTCTGATTGGCTGATAACCAGTCACGTGACCTAAATAACGAGCTCTGATTGGTTGTTTACTTGGTCCGGTCGGTTCCTGCCATGTATTATAATGTACCACCCAGGACTGTAACAAGATTCTGAAGATGGCAATGGAAGGGAAGGAGGTGGATGATCTAGGACAGCGGATACCCACCAAGGGTGATGTGGAGCTGCTATGTGGAGGTCCACCATGCCAGGTATTTACAAGATATATCTTATCTATAGACAACGATCCTAACATCTAAACAACGATATAGTTGTACTTAATCGAAAAAATGACGGATAACCAATTGACAGAAGATTTAGACAACACTTGTTATGTTCGAACCCCCCTTTACATTTGTTTTGTGGGTGGGACGCGCGAAACCTAGAGTCTAGTTAGGCAAGACAATACTATGTCTCCCAGGGTTTCAGTGGGATGAACAGGTTCAATGCACGGGAATATAGCCAGTTTAAAAACAGTCTCATCGCATCATATCTCAGGTAAGATGGGCCAGAGACCTA
Organism: Hormiphora californensis; assembly: GCA_020137815.1. NCBI lineage: Eukaryota > Metazoa > Ctenophora > Tentaculata > Cydippida > Pleurobrachiidae > Hormiphora > Hormiphora californensis. Next base: position 1,954,674 of record CM035359.1, read on the forward strand.
AACACCTCCGTCCGGTAAATCGAGGTTCGATTGTAACACACTGGGGAAGGGTTTAGGGAAATCGAGATCAGACACGAAAAAATACACTTTGGGGGGGGGGGGGGGGGGTGCAGTGCAAAGAAAATCCACCATACCCTGGATTTTCAAAATTGTTGATTTTTTATCGTTTTTTAATCGTTTTTATCGTTTTTAAATTTAAAAAAATCTTTTTTGATCGTTTTTGATTTTTCTAAAAAATTTTTGATCTTTTTTATTACGTTTAAGCGACGTCTAAAGGAAAATCGATGAACATACCGTCTAAACAACGTCTCAACTAAAACCGGTGAACATACCGTCCCGGTAGGGTAGGGAAACACAGCATTATTGTTTTTGTTGTTGTTATTATGAACACATGGTGATGCGTGTTTCTTGTTGTTGTTGAAAATGAAATAATATGACAGTTATCGGTATGGGGTTCATGTCTTGATCCCCCCGGCTTAGCTACCGTCATCTGGACGCTTTGTCCATCATTACCAAATTCAAATAAATACAAAGTTTGCTAGATAAGTTGGAATCCAATTTTCTTAATTATTAATTCACCAACATTCCATTCGGTAGACATCATTGGCCCCATCATGACCCTTTCCATTCCTGCATTTGTTAGAACGTCCATGCCTCCTGTAAGTTCTCTCAGCGTGGGGTCCACTCCAGCACTCATTGCCGGCCTGAACACTGAACACCTCCCACCCTAAAAGTTAAATATTTGTTAGCAAAACTAGCTATATAATACTAGTGGGTACACAGTGTGTACACACAATGACAATGCCAACTAATTACTAGTACGTAGAAATCATGATAACTAGCTACTAGTAGAAATCATGTCGGAAATCAGAAATATTGGTTACATATTATATAACCATGTAGCAAAGGGGTGGCTGATCAGAGGTTGAAGTTTTCCACCAAACTTGAATCGGCGACTTCAAAAACTTCAATTACATACCCCTGCGTTTAGCGAGTTCAGCACATTTGGCTTTAGTGTTCCCTCCATGGTTTCCTAGATGTTTAGGAATTGCACGATCATTAGTATCCTTCCAGCACCCCAGGTGCCTGATTCGACAGGCCTCAACGGCAGGGGCAAAGAGCCCTAACAGGGTAATAAGTAGAAGACAAGTAAACCTCATAGTAGTAGTAGTAGTAGTAGTAGTAGTAGTCAGTACTGATTTGGAGTGGATATGCACGCATATTTAAATCACCTGGCTAGTGTAAGAAGTCTTCTTTGTAGTGCTTAGCTTAAATTTCTCTAGCTCTCTAGGCGGGGTAGTGCTCTAGCTTCTTGGTAATGCTCTAGCTTCTTGGTAGTGGTCTAGCTTCTTGGTAGTGGTCTAGCTTCTTGGTAGTGGTCTAGCTCTCTAGGCGGGGGGGGGGGGGCTGCTTTGTCTTATCTCACCGCGTCCCGTACGGTGGAAAGTGGTTGAATAAAATAAACGAGTGGTAGGTACCGCGCGGCCCAAAAAAAACTAAGGGTACGTTGGCCTTCTTTTCACCCAGAAGTTTAATTTCGATCACTCTGATATTTTGTCACAATATTTGTATGGTTACTCATTCGAGGAATCCGGAGTTTCAAAACATAAAATTGTGAAGTTCATGAATGAACCCAATTTCTCGTTTTTCGGGTTTTTCCAAGTTTTCTCATGGTTAAATTCGATTTTATTCTTAAAAATAGCAACCATGCATTAGAGTAAACAATAATAAATGGCAATCCGAGTTTTTATTAAAAATAAATCAAGTTTAGTTGGTGAAATAAATGATTAAAAAACGGTCATTTTTACCAAACATCGATTTTAACCCGTTTTGACAAGAAATTGGTAAATTCAGGCGTTAAAAATTCGTACGGCCATTACACTTGATCGATATTGATGTTAGCTAGAATTTCGGCTCTCTATCTAAAAATTCATTTTTACGACTGGAATGAATCCTAAATGAACTTGAAAACAAAAAAGGTATTCTAAACCGGAATTTCACAGTCGCCTTTGGGTAACGATTTCCTTTCAAACGCGACTAATTTTAGGTCAATTGGACCACCACAAGAGACACAGTGGCCACTTTTCCGACACTAGGTCTGCCCAAGTGACCCCTATTGGACCGCTAGCGTCATTACTAAGTGCCAATAAGCAGGTGTAACGGTCGCGTATCACGTATCACATCTGCTAATTAGGACGGTATACCGATACAGCGTCCGTTAGAATGTAAGTTCTCTTGCTAACACGTCATAATTTGATGGGGATCACATGACCCAACCTAGGCTAGGTAAACTGGTCACTGTGATTCTTGTGGTGATCCAATTAAGCTCAAACTGGTCGCGTTCGAAAGAAAATCGATAGCCAAACAAATTTGTAAAACTTTGGTACCAAAATATGGTCCCGTTTTGGCGTTCATTAAATGTTCATTCGGGCGAAAAAAATGAATTTTCATCCAGAGGGCTGAAACTCCGGATTCCTCGAATGAGTACCCATACAAATATTGTGACAAAATATCAGAGTGATTGAAATTAAATTTCTAGGAGAAAAGAAGGCCAACGTACCCTTAGTTTTTTTTGGGCCGCGCGGTAGCTACCATAATCATGATAATATGGTAGGCTACCATGATCCTTGGTAACGAAGTTACCCCTCCCTTGCCGGCGCGGCGTGCGAAGCACGCCAAACGAAGGCCGCGAAGCGGCCTGAGTAGGGGTAACAAACCCGCTTTGATTCACTTCAAAAATTAATAGCTCCTCAACCACTCAATGAAAATGCACCAAATTTTGGTATTCCCCACCAAATTGTCTGAAAATTATAATTCTGTACTCATATTTAAAAAATTATCCCCGGAACCTTGGTTTTGAAATCAGTTTTAGGTGTTAATGATGAAAAAAATTTTTGAAAAAGTAGGTCAGGTATGCTTAACATCATATCAAAGATCGTGGCAAAGTTTGAAGTTTCTATCTCGAAAGGTCTGGCCATCAAAATTAAAAAGGTCTTGAAGTTGAACCATTTGTACAAAACATGTTGTAACTCAGCTTCTACTTTGCCAAATTAAACCTGGTTTGAAACACTGAACTGCTAATCTATCCCTCCGAATACGGACGAAGTTTGAAACCGCCAGCTCTATTGGCCGCTCTGCAATACTTGTTTGTGTCAAAGAAATCAGGAAAGTAACGAGATTTGGTCTCGGTGTGGCCCTGTGCGCGGCTCAAACCCCTTAGCTAGAACTATGTAGTGTAGACTACAACTTTTCAGTGCTCAGTATAACGTTTTGGGCGCGCTATAAAAATAGGGGAAGCCCTTCTGATACCTCTAAACAGAGTGTGAGGTATCTTCGATACCAACCATGATCCATGGTACATTAACCCCTAAACTCGAACCCAAATAACGGCCCTAACACTTCTAAATGGGTATAGAGGCACAGCAAACTCTCGTTTCCGGCCTAACGACCGAAATCTCGAGTTCGCTTTTCGTGATTTTAGCACTAGAGTCCGCTCACCTAGCCCTTGACACGAGGTTTATCGGGTAAAGTCTGATTTTTTAATCAAGGGACAAGGGGTCATTTTGACCTTATTTCAAACGCACATATCTCCGGTTCCTGATGAGATAAAGACTTGAAATTTTAAGATCATGCCAAGTTCTTTATAACTTCAAAATTTCAAGTCTTTATCTTATCAGAAACCGGAGATATGCGCGTTTGAAATAACGTCAAAAAGACCCCCCTGTCCCTTGATTAAAAAATTTGACTATATCTCTGTCAAAAAGGAGTAAAGGGCGCTTTTAGCACCGGCAAAGGATTCCTGTGTCTTCATATGGGCAGGCATAGCGTTGAAGAGTGCTATCGCAGATGATATGTAAACGAGTTATATAGTACATAACTCCCTCCCGCGCGGGCAGATAATCAATAGACGCACTGCAGAGCAGTGCGTCTATTGAGCTGTAATGCACGGGTCCCTTCGGGACCCGTGCGTTACAGCCCTGTAAATCCCGAGCGTCAGCGAGGGGTTTACAGGTATATCTGCACGCAAGGGAGAGAGTTGTGTTCTATAGACCCCGCTGGCGGGCACCTAGAAGCAAAACAAGCACAATTTACGTGGTTTTCAAACAGAGAGCTCACACAAAACGGGTCAAACAGTTGGAAATGAAGCTACAAAGTGCCTCTCTACATTCCTACACACTCGTACCAATCGTTTTAACAAATCAAAAGGGTGGAATGCAGAGAGAGATAACAGTTAATTGTGGGTCAAGAGGAACAGTTGCCAACAGACTGGCGGGCACCAAATCTAGACAGAGAGCTTAGTTGGTTGTACACACACTCCCTCTTGTGTTGTCATGTCATTTTATCGTGTTTCCAGTGATTCTTTGTGATCTTTACACAAATCTGTCAGAGGGCGTGCGTCTATCGAGACACAAACTCACGGCAGTGCACGGCCCAATAGACCAGTGCAAATTGTTCGCGCGGGGCGGGCATCTATTTGAGCCAGCGGGGTCTATATATCTTCAAAGAGGCCTTTCCAAGTGGACGTTCTGCAGATGGCCCGAGTCTTGGGGAGTTCCAAAACATTATGTTGCTATGGTTTGGTAGTAGACGTCGCCATATCTTCCACATAGTCAGGATTTTGAATCTGTCTCGTCTTCTTTGTAGGGACCACAGCCCTAGGAATTTGAGACGATCCCAATAATCAAGATTGTCGCATCCCTCCAGAGTATGTGTAAAGGATCTCTGGATTGCCTCAAGCCGTTCAATCTCTCCTATAAGATGGGGGGACCACAGCGATGAGAGAGAGAGAAAGAGAGAGAGAGAGAGAGAGAGAGAGAGAGAGAGAGAGAGAGAGAGAGAGAGAGAGAGAGAGAGAGAGAGAGGAGAGAGTGGAGAGAGAGATGAGAGAGAAGAGAGAGAGACGAGAGAGAGAGAGCAGAGAGAGAGAGAGAGGAGAGAGAGAGAGAGAGGAGAGAGAAGAGAGAGAGGAGAGAGAGACGAGAGAGAGAGGATGAGAGAGAGAGAGAGATGAGAGAGAGAGAGAGAGAGAGAGAGAGAGCGAGAGAGAGAGAGAGCGAGAGAGGAGCAATATATTCCTTTTCCTGCATTGCAGATCAGACAGGGAAAGGACATGCTAACTAATCACGACAAAATAATAAATAGTAAAGGGAATTGGGGCAGGGTTGATATATCACTGCGCTGGCCAGCGCAAAGGTTGCTATCCCCTCCCCCAAAAAAGCGGGGGCCACGATCTGCTGATTTCTAAACCCTGGATGATATTTAAGCACACGTGCTAAAAAAGACCATCCACCCGGGCAGGGTAAAAATCATCTTGTTTTCAGTTATTGTGAGTTTTATCGACCTCGGTTTTTCCTGCTCGAGAACGTTCGGAACTTTGTATCGTACAAACGGAACATGGTCCTAAAACTCTGCATCTCATCTCTAGTTAACATGGGGTAAGTGTGTGACACTGAACTCAATCTCCATCTCTACTAGAGACTCTAGGGTAGATGAAGGGAGAGGAGAGATCGGGACACCCCGGTTTCATTACCAAAACGGATCGACATTTGTTACCGCTACTAAATTTAACAAACAAACGAACCTTCCCCTCAGGCCTCAGGTATACCGGCCTCTCCTTAATCCCTTCCCCTTCCTCCCATTCCCCCCCCTTCACCCCCAGGTACCCTCCCATTCGCCTCACACTTCACCCCGTTCCTCCCAGGTACCAGTGTACGTTTGGTGTGCTACAGGCGGGTAGTTACGGGGTGGCACAGACACGAAGAAGGGCGTTCATCCTAGCAGCGGCGCCCGGGGAGACCCTCCCGCAGTTCCCTGAACCTCGCCACGTCTTCTCCCATGCTGTAAGTCAGGAACCGACCGAATCAGGAAATACTGGTCCCTGATTGGCTGATAACCAGTCACGTGACCTAAATAACGAGTTCTGATTGGTTGTTTACTTGTTTCGGTCGGTTCCTGCTGTAAGTATTACATACAGTCAAACCTTGATCTACCCCACTCTTCAGGGGGGGGGGGGGGTGAGAATTTGTTGTTGCTCGGTATTCATTTGAAGTTTGAACTAACTGACTACACTTTTGCAGGGTATGTCTCTGTCTCTAACAGTTGATGGGAAAAGGTTTGGAAGCCACATAAATCGCTTCAGCAGCGCACCCCTACGAACAATCACTGTAAGTTGGGGGGGGGGGGGGACAACAATAATCTCATTCGCTCTATCCTACTCCAGGGGGGGGGGGGTTTTGGCTAGTTCTAGTCATCATTATATGCCCAATTAAAGAACTGCGTGTTCGATGTTCATATTCTCCCCTAGTTTATGTATCAATCTCACTTCTCCTATTTCCAGGTTCGAGATACAATGTCGGATCTACCTGCTGTGGGAAATGGGGCTTCAGTGACAGAATTAGCTTACAGTAGTGAACCTACAACATGGTTCCAACGGCAAATTAGAGGTAAATAACCCTTTCGGGCAGGTCATCCTCCAGGCGTAGCAATCACAAACAAACCCTTGTTCAACCTTCACTGAATTGTTCAACCTTTACTGGATTGTTCAACCTTTACTGGATTGTTCAACCTTTACTGGATTGTTCAACCTTTACTGAATTGTTCAACCTTTACTGGATTGTTCAACCTTTACTGAATTGTTCAACCTTTACTGAATTGTTCAACCTTTACTGAATTGTTCAACCTTTACTGGATTGTTCAACCTTTACTGAATTGTTCAACCTTTACTGAATTGTTCAACCTTTACTGGATTGTTCAACCTTTACTGAATTGTTCAACCTTTACTGGATTGTTCAACCTTTACTGGATTGTTCAACCTTTACTGGATTGTTCAACCTTTACTGGATTGTTCAACCTTTACTGGATTGTTCAACCTTTACTGGATTGTTCAACCTTTACTGGATTGTTCAACCTTTACTGGATTGTTCAACCTTTACTGAATTGTTCAACCTTTACTGGATTGTTCAACCTTTACTGAATTGTTCAACCTTTACTGAATTGTTCAACCTTTACTGAATTGTTCAACCTTTACTGGATTGTTCAACCTTTACTGGATTGTTCTGGACAAATATCACAGTTTGTGATTATCTTGGGTTTTTCTGAAAGTGATCAGTCTTATCATCAGTCTTGGGTTTGGGTTCGTTCAAGAACAACATCATAGAAGCTTAGTTTATATTATTTTCAAAACGTGAAAGTTATTAAAACTGGATCCCTCTCCCAGGAAATACTACCACGCTGACGGACCACATTTGTAAGGAGATGCACCCCCTGGCAGCCATACGAACCAAACACATCCCACTAACACCAGGTAAACATTAAGTTAACATAGGGGTTATCATTGGGGTTAACATATGGGGTTAGATGTTTTAGTTCCTTATAAGGAACTAAAACATCTAACCCCATATGTTAGACTATAGTCTAATTACGGAACTAAAAATTGGCTTGGTAACTTACACCCATAATTTCTGCAACTTCGTGCAACATAACCATCCTTGTCATCGTGATCACGCGTGATTTCAACCTCTATCTAGGAAGTGACTGGCGTGATCTGCCGAATATTGCTGTTAACCTACCCGATGGAACGAGAGCACCCAAACTTATCTACACACATGATGACCGCAAAAACGGTAAAAAGATTATCACATGCTGCTAGCAGCATGTCATGCTGTATGGGGGTCCTAACCGTAGAGTGATTTTACGGGAAGTTTGGGTATTTACTATTTAGTAATAATTTTAAGAAATCAGGCAAGTGGTTTACTTTCCGTTTGTCATTTCAGGTCCACTACGAGGGGTGTGTAGTTGTGCAGAGGGGAGGAGCTGTGATCCATCTGATAAACAAAACAACACCCTAATCCCATGGTGCCTGCCCCATACGGGCAATAGGCACAACCACTGGGCAGGGCTGTATGGACGGGCCTTCTGGGATGGGTTCTTCTCCACTACTATCACCAACCCTGAACCAATGGGAAAACAAGGTAACCTGCTCGTATGTACACGATCCCCGAAATATTATCTGGGCACTTTCTAGTTTCTCTGCCAATAGCGACCAATACCGTGATATGAACGTTTCGATGTTCTACATCTCCTCTCCAAATCCTCAAATCCCAACTTCTATTCCACAACTCCGAACCAGACCTTGTCATACACCCCTCCCCTTACTCCCCCAGGCCTCCTCCTGCACCCTCTAACCCCCCTAACTCCCAGGTCGTGTCCTACACCCGGAGCAGCACCGTCTGGTGAGTGTGAGGGAGTGTGCCCGCTCCCAGGGGTTCCCTGACTCCCACACTTTCTACGGGAATGTTCTGGATAAACACAGACAGGTAAACTATAAAATGGGGGACGTTCAATGTCTCTCTCTCCCCTCTTTTTATTTCCCTCTCTCGCTCTTTCTTTTCCTCTCGGCCGGCGGTATAGAAACAGTTTACCGGTAAACTGGCCAGTATGGAATGTAGCTCTAAATTTGGTAGCATTGGTAGTATCGAACTATTTCAAGAAAATCTGTTATCAAGTCTCGACCTTTACGTACCTTTAGTTTTACACTAACAACTAAATGTCTGGGATATATCTAATTTGACAGGTTCTAGAGCTAGGGAAATAGGAATATATACTATGCAGATACTCCTATAGAGAACTAGCATGAGAAGGTGTTGAAGGAAGGCATTGTTCCTTCAACAATTAACACCAAGCAGAGCTAGAAACTTTATTCGAGTGGAATTTGGGTAAACTATTTTACTACCATATTTTACTGAACTTGGTAACCTCCCGCCATTAATCCCCGCCTCCCTGGATACTACTCAACTACTGGTAACGAAGTTACCCCCCCCCCCCCCCCCCCGCGAAGGGCGCCCTACGAAGGTCAAGCGACCTGAATGTGACGTAATTTCGATACCAAACCGGTAACGGGGGTTGTACTAATTGAAATTTTTGAGAGAGAGACTCTATACCACGAAGCAACACAATATACTTTTGTTCAGGTTGGTAATGCCGTGCCTCCTCCCCTTGCCAAGGCCATTGGAGAAGAAATACTGAAGTGCATCAAGTAGGTCAATATATTTCATGATATATATATACTGAGAAAGACATTTACAAAGATGATTTACATTGATTTATAGGTAGAGTGTAGACTTGGAAAGGTATCTCTAGCAATTACTCTTAGAGTTTTTAGAGGTTGGAGATACCTGATACCGGTTGGAAGATTGACCGCGGCTATGTATAAACGCAACGCATGACAATCGCAATTAGGCGAGCAAAATAAAACAGTTATATTTTTAACAATTCATACTGTAATCTAATATAATTTATTATCTTCCTCCAAAAATAACACTTTCTGTTCTAGACAAACACAATGTTTCTGAAACACACCAGAGCACATCAGTCACTAAGGATCAGAAATTAAGCCATCGGAAACTGACTCAGATAACTACCAGATAATTCAGGTCCTGAGTTATCTGGCAAATATTGACCCAAACACCAAAGCATTCCATATTCCACCATTTTCTACCCGGTAGAATATAGATTGAATATATCCCATGAATATGCCATTATATATATCTACTGTTCTACACCGCACTGATCTTCTCTGGTCCTTCGTCTGCTGGTAGAAGGGATATCCTGAGTCTAATCCTGTCCGGCTCTTCCTCAAACACCCCTTCCTCTGATAGGGCCTGAAAAAGGGGAGAGTTAAACACCCCTTCCTCTGATAGGGCCTGAAAAAGGGGAGAATTAAACACCCCTGAACCTTCCTCTGATAGGGCCTGAAAAAGGGGAGAGTTAATGGATTATACAGTTTATACTGTTTACTAAACATGGAAGAAACTAGTAAAGAAGAATATTTGTTTCGCTCAGACCCTCTTAATTTTGAAAAACAGGGCCCGATCAGGGTCATACAAAGTTGCATAGTCAAATTCCCACCTGTGAGAGTTTCCGATGAAACTTTCCACCAATCTGCAGAGACGCTCTCCGTTGTGCAGGATACCCTACAAACCCTGTTTCCGAATCTGAATCATTGCACGCACTCGTTCTGCTGTACGTAGTAGTGGTCACAGTGTCCTGATCTCTTTTGGGTGAATGATAGTCATAAATATGTCGCGTCGGATAAAAAAGGGATTGATTTGCTAGATATTCTAGCTCCCCCATGTATACTAGTTGTTCACTCCTTCTGTCAAACATACCTGAATCGAACACGGTATGGAGGGTTACTGCTTCTTCTGGCTGAAGTTGAGGTCGTATCACGTCGGAGGGCTAGCAGTTCAGTCATCTGGAAGTGGAGGAGTGTTGTGAAATTATAGTCACACGAGAAACAAGAACAGCTTAAGATCCGACCTGAAAACTGCTAAGCAAACAAATGTAGTTCAATAACCTCAGACATTATTGAGGCGCATGACACTGTGTCCGTGTTACACAATTCAAGGACAATGGACATCAAGCAGCTGTTACACGCTGTTAAAAGCTGTTACACACTGTTACAAGCTGTTACAAGCTGTTTCACATACCTTTGCTTGTTTCGCCATCTTGGCACGTTGTAAGGTTGGTAGATAGTGGAAGATGTAGATGGATGAATTGGCTGCTGCATTGAGGGCTGGTAGCAACAAATCTGGAAATAAACAGTGGGTTTAACATGATGAAACAATGTGAGACAGTCAGAAGTGGTACTAATAGTGTTTACCTGCTATCAATCGCTCGTAAGCGGGGAATCTGGTCACATTGGCTGGCGCGTCAGGGTAACGTATCAGGTAGCAGAACTGAAAAACACGAACGTCAATCAAACGTAAAACTATGATCAACTCACATGACAATATATCGACAGAAGGCCAATTGAAAATTTTTGATCCGATGATCACTGCAGTTCACCTACCACTTACCAGTACCCCATTTTGTAGGGAATAACCGAGGATGTTTGATACGACAATTAGGAATGCAGTTAGAAATGTCCTCTTCCCCGTCTCGTCCACTTCGTATCGGTTATTCTGGTCCTTCTTTAGTAAATTGGATCTTGCTTTGATCACTGCTACTCCTGCTTACAATGTTAGCTTTTCATGTCATATCCTGGCACCAAAGTTTGGGCGTGACGAGGGTCAAAGCAAAGATTGGTTAATTGCGTGTTCTTCTAGTATAACTGTAACTTACCAAGCAAGATATTTCCGAAGATCGTTATGCAGAAAGGGATGAGTGAGAGAAGAAGTCTGATCCAAATGTAGGAGAAAAGAAATGGGCTTTTCGGGTTAACGGTCACTTTTAGAATACCTGCGGGAATGGAAAGAATTGTCATGCCAAATATTGCCTTAGTCGAAAATTGACTTAGCCTTACGCGTTCAGGGCATTTAGCCTTAGGCGGTCAGGAAACTTAGCATCATAGGTCTTAAAATCAGAAACCATTATATATTATTATGTTGCATAAGCCATAAACTTATCCTATTTTACCTGTACAAGGCTCGTAGTAAAAGTCATATAGTTTTGAGAAAAGAAGCGATTCCAGGGCAATATTGAGGAGAAAGCAGAGCAGAATTCCAAACACCGTCCTCTCAAACGTTAACAAATACCTATAAACAGCAATGCTTGATGAACCAAGTTTGACAATGGAAAAGGGATGGCAAATAATACATGTGGTTTTCACTAACCGAGATTTGAAAGGGAAGATATAAACGAATCCTTTGATGGCAGTGAACAGCAGAGTTATCATTTGTGCGATGAATGGGAAGACATTCATGATAAATCCTCCCAACCTTATCGCCCAGAGAGCCACTGTGTAGTCAGAGAATCGACCATTGAACAGCAGAACGCCACACAAAATCGTTGGTATAATCTGCACAGTGGATAGAGACAGTTCGGTAAAATGCTCTCAAATCTGCTTATCTGATATGAAAGGAAAACAACACTATCTGGTATGAGTTGCTCACCTGAGTGCTGTCAACCGCAGCCATGCTGATAAAGAGAATCCATGTGACCTTCAAGGACACAAGCTTCTGATTGCAAATAAGGAGGATAATGGAGAAAATGTTACCAATTCCTCCTCCTATACCTGGAAAAACAAAACAATGTAAAGAATAAAGAAACTTAAAACAATCAATAACGAATTGTAACTCCGTCGCAGCATTCAATAAAATTTAACAGCTGGAATTTACAGTTACACTACTGACCTATAAACACCAAAAAAACTGCCAAAATGAAATCCGTTGGGTGGTGAAAATACTCGTGTGGTTCGTAGATGTTACCAACAGTAAACGTCTCATTGAAACACTCGAGAGTTGAAATGTTACTGAGTGTAGAGTCAGCGGTTTCCATCGACATATCCACGGTCCTTTGAACAAATATGAATTTAGAAGCAAATTAAGTCTGATTTTATTAAAGGAGTCGCTGGGTATAGCTTGGATTGTAAAGTGGGAAACACAGGATTGAGTGGTGTATATATAATATGTCTTCAATGGCAAATGACACCTCTATAACACTCATATATGCAGTTGCCGGTGAAGTTAATGACAATATATGGGAGAGGGCACTATATTGGCAAGGGAACACTTGCACTTACATCATTATGATGATCATATGTAAAATATATTGCCTGATAATAATATATTCATTTGACGAATGATTCAATGAACGAATGGAGGAATACGCTTCAAGAGAGCAATTACGAAAGGGATCAATAGAGAGCTGTAAATTAACACTTCTGGACATTGATATGGGAGTGGCAATTTCAGAATAGAAGACAAAATATGAATATGCTATCTACACCTCCTTAGTCTTCGTTATGACCACTAGCTAGGTTGAATATCTAACATATTATATGGCTTCAATTATTCCAACGTGCTACATTGCCAACCAGGTATTCAGGTTTTCTATTGAGAATGCAGTCGCCTGAATATCAACAGCTATCACTAAATGAATCTATCTGTCTGCATGATAGCTATTATCTAAAGGTCGCGATGACGAATATCAAGGCACATGTGTCAAAGCTCTATAGAAGATATACATCTGCACTTAGCAAATGTCACATATATATCTACAATATTATGAGTTCTATTACATGTGCCCATCATTGCATGTGCCCATCTCTAAAACGATGCTCTAGCAGTCTATCGCACCTATAAGATGACTATAAAACTACTTAAATAAAAGCACAGCGTCTAGTCGATATGCAACGAAATAATGTTGAAGAAATTTATTCTTGGGAGTTAAATGACAAGCATGACGGCTAAAGTATGATTTTATGACATCTTTAGCATCTCTGACGCCAGTTATTAGCATTTAGTTAGTTATAGGTACGCTTGAAATAAATTCAAAATATAAGAATGGGATCCCGGATCCCTTCAATAAGGAATTAACGAACATCTCATGTTTCTCTGTCCTCCCTCGACCAGCTCCCTGCAGTTGTAAAATAGAGATTTGAATGATTGAAACCCTGGAAAATGCCACGGTACCGTCTGCAATGATTGGACTAATGCTACAACACTACACTATAACATGTGATAGTAACTGGAATTAAACATCTGGTACAATATCTTTTGAGGGCAAAAAAGTGACGCCCCCACCCCCATTTGAGATTTCGAGCTCATACGAAGTCAACAACTGCATCATTATATTTTGTTGATTAAGAGTGCAGCCCTTGCTCAACAGAGCATTTCGGGAGAGAAACACTGTGGATTTTAGAAGAAGAGCTCTGGTAGTCATATCATTCAGTCCTTAAAGCCATATTTGGAATGGATTCCTATTTGCAAACTTGTAACTATGTATATAGAGGAAACACATGAAAGCATTCAACTACAAAACAGATCAAGTTTTCTGGTTAATCCATCAGATGCTTCTTCTTCGCGGTGGTGGTGGTAGTTTTACGGGGTGGGGGTGATCATAGGGTTGAGCAAGGCACATTCTACTAAACCATGTATGTATACTTGACGACAACAAAGTGTGACCAGGTGGACAGATTCAAATTTCAGACCATTTATCAATCATTCCAACTCGCAGTATACCTCTGAAAGTGAAACCTCTGCAGTATACCTGTAGACTAACAGGTAACTGCCAAGCTGTACACGCCCTATTATAATACTATGTATTGATAATTGTTCAGATTTCACATCTTAGTTTCAATCAAATCAGAACGAATCTAAAATGTGCAAAATACAAAAGAATCCATTTCCATAACATTAAAGATCAGCTTTATAAATTTAGCACAGTATTCAAATCATGGTTATAAAGTCACCCCTATTTCGCTGTATAGGCCGGAGCTCGACCCAGTTTCCCCGTGCCTCACGAAATTTACAAATGTAATGAAGGTTAGTAGATATAGAACGGGTACTTTTTGTATGTTGGTCCCGCTGTATAGCATATATAGGGAGCAAATTCAGATCATGAGTAATCAAATTGGATTCTCCGAACAAACATTTTAGTTCCTTCGACTCATACCACACTCCTAGTTCTACAGCAAAATACTGGACAGCTGTGAGACGAACAAAAAATGTTACAAATTTATGACAGCTTCAAAAAACATGCATTATATAATATTCCTTTGTTCTACCCGAAGTTGGGTTGTTAGGAAATTGAGACAGAATACACACCTATTCAAATACACAGATCTCTACTACATGACGTGTTTCTCTCGTCCTCTGAAATTTGTCACCTTCGTAACTTTGACTAAACGACAACGACTAAATGTACAAATAAGGTCCTCACTGGGCATATTCTATCCTAACAACATTACAATTTACTTCGTAAAGTGATGCCTTTCCACCTGAAAAATGGTCAGTCTACAAGCTCTATTAGGATAGGACATACTTTTAAAAGGTGACGAGTGGGCAAGATATTTCGAGACAGAGGGGAGATGTTTCCGTCGTGTAAAATATGTTGACCAGGCCATCGTACTTTGCCTGATAAGAAGCGGAGAAGGGGGAAATCAATTTTCAAAAAAGGCAAAGGAATTTTTGACTGTGAGAAAATCACTGTGAGTGAGAGTTTTCCAAATTTTTGGCGACAAGTCAAGAGATTTTTAATTAAAAAAGAAAAAAACACAAAAACTTTAGTCTTTTCTTGACAATATTTTCTTATGAAAAAAAAATTAATAATACAGTTGGACCCCGATTTAACGGCCCCCGATTTAGCGGCACCCCGATTTAACGGCAGTATAAATTTCCCCCAAAAAAATTTTGAGTTTTTTTTTGAAATTTTTTGAAATTTTTTTGAAATTTTTCAAAGGTGTAACCACGTCCGAATCGTGTTTCGAATCGGTGCACCTTATTGCATGTCTTGCCGGTAATTATACTGTTCGAAACGAACAGATATGTGATCCCCATGAGGCCCATCGAGTCGCAATTGTGACGCTTGTTAAGCTGGCCCCATGGGGATCACGTATCGGTTAGTTTCGAACCGTCTAATTAGCGACAGGACGTGCGATAAGATTCATTGATTCGAAACACGATTCGGACGTGGTTTATATACCTTTGAAAATTTTCATAACTTTTTTTTGCAAAATTCTACAGAATGATTGTCAATGCTTTGATCGGTGCTCCCCATGAATTTTCAGAGGAAAATATATTTTGAAATTCGAATTCTTCCTCACCCCGCTTAAAGTGCCTAGATTCGACATGGTATCACGTATCGGTTCGTTTCGAACCGTCTAATTAGCAGCAAGACATGCGATAAGATGCACTGATTCGGTAAACGATTCGGACGTGGTTGATATGTAGTACGTACCTTAGAAAAATTTTACAACTTTTTTGAAATTTAAAAAAATTATTTTATTTTTCTAATCAGAAAATAGAAATGATCCCGTAATCAATACATGGACATTGCATTTAACACTTAGAGGTGTTTTAGTAGAGCATTTTGGACAAAAATAGGGTTTTATGGACCAAATATGCTCTACCCCGATTTAACGGACACCCCGATTTAACGGACAAAACCCTTTCCCCCGAGGGTGCCGTTAAATCGGGGTCCGACTGTACATACATAATAAAAATACATCATACGTATATCACCCACTTCATGGATGGCATAATAAATTAGGATAAAAATTGACGACGCGACGTAAGATGACAAATTCTCTTCTAGAGAGAATGAGAGTCAAGGCAATAAATCCGCCGTGGTTAATAAACAGCTGTCTTAATATAAATCCTGTTGATGTCATATCAGTCTCATATCATGCTCATATATAATGTAATATCAAAAGCAATATAAAAAGCTTGGCTGCGTGAGTGGCAGTCTAGCTTGGCAAATCAGAAGGAATATCAGAAGGAATTATGTAGTAATATGTAGTTATTAAGTGGGTTACGATACGAGAACGGCAAGAGAGATGGTGTGCGGAACCGAAACTCCGAAACTTAATTTTAGTCAACCATATTTTTATATACCAAATCACTATAGTGAATAGTGATTTGGTCTATAGACTCAACAATATCTTTAAACAACTGATGCTGACGTGGGCACTCAGCTGTATCATAATGTAACATTATATTATCTAGAAAATGGATGGGATCATTGATCAGATTCAGATTATGTGGGTTTCCCAAGAATATCATGATCAGTGCAGTACTCTGTAGTGACCCCAGTAGTTTCAATTTCATCTTGTATTTCTAAGCGTATCATTTGCAAATAATCAGCACTGTCTGACGCCGTCGACCCCATTCGGGAATCAAATGGGGGTATGGCGCCGCCATACAGATCATGCAGAGTTACAAGATATGTCGAGGTGAAGTTCGAAGTTGCCGTGTGCAACACATGAAGTGGAACTCAATTTAGTTATCTCATATCAGATTACTAATTACTGAACCTACACAGACACTCTGAAGAACAATCAGCCCCGCGGTGATACCAGGGACACGGAGAAGTTGCGAAAAAAGACTCATAATTCGAAAGTCAATCAAATCAAGGGCTCTGAACATCCCCGGTAGTACCAGGTGGGGTAGGAGAAGACAATTCAATTCCTTTATTCCTTAATAGACAGTTTTCTAGAAGAGAGTACACTGTACTGGAAGAGGGTCTGGAAGTAAAAAATTTAGGTGTAGGAAAATTGGAAAGCTATATTCGCTGGAATTTGAAACTTTGTAAGCACAGGTCGCCCGACCGAAACCTAATTAGCGGTTATTTTACGGAGACTTGTCCTTACTGGGACGAAGTATTATATCAAAGGTGTCTCTCAGTTCCTCTGTACCTCTAATACCGTGTCTTTGGAGAGCTTGTAAGAGTTCATGTGCGTGTGTGTGAACAGGAATCTTACTTTGTTCAGAGCGTGGAGATAAAGCGTCGAACAATTGTTGTGTTCTAACCCTCCCTTAAGGAAGGGGCGCCCGAAACACAGTCTAGCCAGGCAATCGAACAATTGGCAAGTGTGATTGCAGTGGCAGAAAGCTTTTGAGAAAATCTAAAAGAGAAAACTTGCCAAAAGATTGTAATAAAATTGTATACAAAACATACTTTAAATTCATAGGTGTATCACACTTATTATGTGTACAGTCGGACCCCGATTTACCGGGACAATAATTATAAATCCCCCCCCCCCCCGCCCCCGATATAGGAAATCTGACCGCATTCCCCCCAAGAATGTCGGTAAATCGGGGTCCGACTGTATTATAGTTAACTTATCAAAATCCCAAAACTTATAAAGATTTGCAAAAAAACACAAAATAAAAATCATAAAATAAATAAATGTACGTCACGCTCTCTTTATACGTAACAGGTTCAACTCATTTCAACTTTTTTTTTCAATAAAACACTCGATGAATAGTATTGATGAATAGGTCAGCATCGTGGTTGTCACGACCCCAAACCGCTGATAGTGATAAAACTGTCAAATCCGTGTGCATATGAAAATCAAAACGCATGATGATCTAGCTCTCATGGTACTACATATTTTCTATTTGAAGCATATTTATTTTACTTATAGGATCCCAGTTAAATTAACGAAGAATTTAATGAGGATGAATAGGAGACAGATTGTTCTCCTAGATTCTGCTGGTCAAGTGCTTAGATGAAATACGGATTAGAGTTATTTCAGGACATAACGTAACGTCTCATGAGTTAAATAAATTGGATTTTGGTGCAAGCTGGAAGTAGCGTTTATACGGTTAAGTTGTTCTACATATGTTTTTGGAAAATATGACATAAAATCGGTATGAAATTAGAAAAACTGGTGTGTCATTTGGAGGAATTTATATTGTTTAATGGAGGAAAGGTGCTATTTCTTGGAGAGGAACGTAGCTGTCTGAGGGCTCGAAACCAGGCAAGGTGTAACCCATTAGACCCTGAAATACAGTGAGCGGTTTAGTTAGGATCAGATAACGACTTGTTTAGCAAGGGGGAACTTAACACGATCAGACAACCACACACGATGGTTCGTATGCAGTTAAAGCTGGTAAAGTGGTTAGGTTGTTCAAATAAATTAGTAACGATCACTATCTATTCGGTTAGAGAGAAGGGGGTTGAGAAATGCAACAGACAACAAGATTTAGTAGCGGGGAAGTAAAAACCGTGACTCCTCTCTCTGGTAGAGCTAATTGGGAGAGCTGTCTCTAAATAACAACCAATGTCAAATGTGTAAAAGAAAAGGAACATTTTGGGATGTAGACCCTAAGGGAAGGTCACCATGGCAACCAATGTATGACGTCACATTCAGTTGTCATGGTGACCTTCCCTCGGTTGTGACGTCATACCAACCTCTTTTGGTAGATCCGTCCACTCGTACAGCTCCTCCTTTACAACTGATCTGTGATCGTCTAGTCTACAACTTGGTAGGAAGGGAAACCCACCCTCAGATCCATCTTCTGGGTCCTGTGGGGAAGGAAGGCAGGACATTAGAAAGAGATGGCAGGATGTTAGAATAAGGAGAGGGCAGGAGCTTAGAAGGAGAGGAGAGGACAGGAGTCAGGATGTTAGAAAGAGATGACATGATATTAGGAAACAGATAAAAAATACATCTCCACCCAAAGCAATTAGCAACTAACAATGAGAAAATGAAAATAAACAATAATGATGACTTTACAACTAACCTGTTTTACATCACATTCATCGTAAGGTGTCATGCCAAACCCGTCATCCTCAAAGGTGGGGGAGGTGAGAGTCAGTTGATCGTTGTGTTGGGAGGAGGGTAGATGTGGTAGTTGGTCGACAACTAGAGGTGGTGGGGGAGGAGGCGGTGGCATTGACGTAGGGTAACCTGGGCAGAGTGTAGTTGTCATGGATATGGAGGTGTTGTTAGGGAAATGGACTGGATATCAAAGAATCTTGCCACACAATAGTTCGATTTTCTTTAGCTCCTCTCGAGATCCCATCAAAGTTTGATTAAAATTAACAAACTATTGAATTACCTGATGGTGAAATGGATAGAGGATCATCGGTTGCCAGTCGCTCCATTTTAATTTCCATAGGAGACTCTAATGTAGTGCCAGATGAGTGAGATAATCTTCTCCTGGAGAATATATATCAAGTCGATTCGAGAATTCAGGATATATTGTTTTGGATATTGTTTTAGATGTCATCTAATTTGGGTACAGTTTAGTGGGTGCCATGAAGGTGAGCTCCAGAAGCTGATGGGGACTGAGTCACTGCACACGAGTGGCGAGTACCAATCTGCAGCACCGCGCTAGTTGTAACAGCGCTAGTTGTTGTGAAGTCAATAGATTAGTACCTGTTATTAGTACCTGTTACTAACAGCTGTAGCACTGGTATAATTGGGCACTAATATATAATTGACTTCACCGCACAATACACACCTGTAGTTGAATGGTTCAAACATTGGTGGGTGTTGATCGGGGCTGTGGTCGATGGAGTTAGATCTCGATATCCGGTAGAGATGGTGCTGTTGCTGTTCTGACAGATAGGAACACACCGAACTAGACCTAGAATACCCGGGATTATATATCATTTGATAGGAACACACCGAACTAGACCTAGAATACCCGGGATTATATATCATTTGATAGGAACACACCGAACTAGACCTAGAATTATACCCGGGATTATATATCATTTGATCACGTTGTTGATGTACAAAGTAAAGACATAAATGCGATGGACAACTTTGTAAACCTGTCAGGCCAATTTGAAAGAAATGAGAATAGGGTCAGGCCAATGCTCTGACAGTTGTAAACCAAAATGGGTTTATTTTTTTCTTCAGTAGATTGATGCTGTTTCTTCCCATAAAATTTCCGGGCCCGTTTCACTGAAAACGTGGTCGAAAAATAGCCTACTCCAAGCCTACTGGGACAATATAGTAAGATATACCTTCGTGTTCGGTAGTTTTTGTAAGCAGCTGAGCCATCCTCCGGTACCGATGCTAGCCCCGAATACTCACACTGAAACGGGAATATATATATATATATATCAATTGAGTCTTCTTCATTTAAACACAAATTTAAAATTCCAGACGTAACTTCCCATATCCCACCCTATTATTTGAGGGATGGGTAAAGTACTAAAGTAACTTGATCACTCGAGTATATCTATAAAATCGTTGGGTGGTAGGCGATTCAAACTTAGTATGGTCGATTTAAATCACATCTTCTGAATTTAAAACTCACACTTGGGGGAGGTTGGAGAGGTGGTTGTTGTTGTACATTTCCTGTGTACTGGACTTTACATTGCAGATCCCTCAAATCACTTAGAGCTGTACTAACAACAGTGCCACCAGATGTCACCTAGAAGTGGGGAGGGGAGGGGGGTAATGACTAGTATTAGCAAAGTTAAACTATATTTTGATTGTTGGGCCACCACACTCACAGACCACACTCAACGATAGTGATTAAAAAACCAATAGTGAGGAGTCCGATCCTATCAACTTTGACATGATGCCACTTCCCAGTCTGTCGCGGCCCTCATAAAGGCGCATCGTATCGAGATGGCCTGGAAGCACTGTGGGACGACTCATCGCACGAACGACCTAGGCTGTGAAGCATATGGCAACATCCACCTACAGATGTTTACTACCAACCTTTAGCTTTTAGCCGGAAGGAGATATCATCTCTACAGATATTTACTACCAACCTTGTTGTTGGTGTCTCGGGGGTCCACCATAGCAGCTGCTAGACAGGGTGCAGACTGGGTCGCCCCCACAAACTGATACACATATCTCTGCCCCGATACTTTCTTGATGATGTTCTTGTCGTAATAGTACCTGCAGGGTGTTTAAATGGGGATGAGAAAACTGTGGATAAAAGACTGCTAGATGAAGTATTTTGATCCCATTGGGATTCCCAAACCTTCAGCTGAAACTGTCTGATAAACTGGCTGGAGGCTTGTACCCGATCTGAATCTGAAAATCAAAACGGGGTATGGAAGCACCAGACATTAGTTTTAGCTTCTGCTAGTTACCGGAGGGCTCTGCTGAGTTTATCGTAGTTCATGTGTGGTTTCTTCTTGTGTTGTCCCCACTGTCTGGCTACTTCTTCCGGATCTAGCAACTAGGTAAAGGATTTATTGAGTAAGGGGTAAAGAATGATCATGTGGGTTGTTGGACGGTGGTCAACCGTATAGAAAATGCTGGGGACTTCCCATGCCCTTACAAAACAAGTAACAAAACACAAAGAGACGTCAAGATTTTCACATTAGTCTAGTCTATAACTGAAAGTGAACTGCTCAAACCTTGAACTCCAAGTATTTCCCAGTCCACATTATGACAGTGCTGTAGTTCGGGTCATTGAGCATCCGTAACAGAAACTGCCACAGCAGCACAGGACCGTCTATCTCCTCACAATAGTCCGGAACACTAGCGGACATCATATCTCTCTCTTTCTCTCGAATTCCTCTCTTTCTCGAATTCCTCTCTTTCTCTCCTGAAATGGGCGGGAGTGAAGATGTGATCCCTGGTATAGCTTTACTAAAAGAACCCTGTCTTTGATAGTCTCCCGGGAGGTATAATAAGGGAGACCATCAATTTCAGTGCAACGTGTCCTTTACAAGTCAAGACAAGCTCGATCTAATGCCTCCATTGTCTGCCTTGTCTGTCAGCCCGGTGTGAGCTTACGAGAGTGCCGAATAGACAGACTGCATAGCATGGCAAGCCTAACCTTACCATGCTACGCAGTCTGTCTGTTCGGGCTCGCGTAAGCTAACTGAGCTGACAGACGAGGAACCAGTCAAGCCTAACCGATCAGAGAACGGGGTCGACACCGCCACCAGACAGTTCTCCAATATCTCCCATATATCTCATTCTCCCTGTCCCAATATACTAGATCTCTCTTCTCTTTCATATGTGACTTCATCTCACGCCCTATTCTACACGACCTTCCTCCCTAAACTTCCTGCCCCTTCCGATCAGGAGGGGGACAGGAACACACACATACCTGTATCCGGAACTGCAACACAAACTATATCGTCCACGCTAGACAAAATACAAACAAACTGGGGGTGGTTCTGCAGTTTTCCCACAGTGTAGCCACTTCCTCTAAGCACGCTCAGATTGGGCCAACTAGTGGGCATCACCACGGCTTCTCTCTCCGGGGATGTTATAGACGCAACCCCTGGGAAACTACTAAATTTGGCGAAAACCCTGCTAGTGCAGCAGCTCGGCATGCCCACGACTTAACTTTTTTAGTTTTCACCCAGATATATTCTCTCTCGCTCACAATTAGCCCTTTCTCTTTCTCTGATGAGGACACGCAACGACTCTTTCTCATTTGGTCATGCAGGAAGTTCTCGTTACTGGGAAGTAGAGTTCAGCTTTGTTGAGTATAAAGGGGGACGAAGACTCTTCCC